>UYRU01044931.1:0-12390 GCA_900617775.1 Dibothriocephalus latus | reverse complement strand
ATATGAGGGAAGAGCGAGCGAGTTTGACCCAGCCCTTTTCTTTATCTTCGAAACGTTCCTTCAAGATGGCACGTCGTTCTGGTTGTAGTAGTCTGAGATGCTGCCAACTGATGCGGCAATTCTTAGTCGCTCCATAAAGACGGCTAGACTGCAAGGATTCCTTCATATAGTCTACATGTCTCTTCGCTTTATGTGAAGTTAGTGCTTATGTAGTGGCACATTCGCGCAATTTCCTCCGCGTCACGCCAGACATGAGGTCTGGTGATTAAAAGCCTCCACCCACCTTTTGGACAGCTGCAAATTCCGTGAGAACGCAGCGGCCAATAACACGCCGGCATTCGTTGGCTGACCTCAATCTGTCTGGTCACTGGCCTTCAAGGCCGACGCGAAAAGGGCCTGACTTCACTGACTGTCTACGCTCTGACTCTGGACCCGGCGTCCTAGTAACCGGACTGCACCCGTCCGAGAGTCGACTTCCTCCTAGCTATTCTCCACTTCCTTCTGTACATGATAAACTGTTCCTGCCACTCTGGCCTTCTTCTTCTTCTCCTAAGGAACCGGGCATGAATGTTGCACTGGCTAGGGTTTAACTTTATTAACTCTTACCCCCGTCTCTTTCTTTGAAGCTTGATTTCTCGGGATATTCAGGACTTGGTCATGTGTAAATCGCATGGTCGATCTACTTGGCCTTGCTTTCCAAGACACTTTTGTCCATTTTCGTTGATTTTGATTTTGTCCTACCATTAGAACTCGTCGTCGGGCAAGTGGACTCCAAGTTTTGTCTCTGGGAGAATGATGGATCTTACCGCTTGCGCTGATCAAACCAAAATCAGCCATAACTGATGGTTTTATACGGCACATTTTATAACTAGTGTCGATTTTTATGGAACGGAAAATGTGCTGCTCTGTGCTGTGCTACGAAGCGACTGTGACCAGCTCTAGGCCTGCAGCGTTTACTCGTGCTGTTGAACCGAAGCATCTATATATTGTACCTCAGCCACTGACAATAAATGCCTTCGGCGTGACCTACCTTTGGGAAGTTGGCGTCGGGCAGTATATGATTGGGTAGTAATTGATGGTGCACACGGGGGTCATCAATTGCCTTCTTGACGTCCAGGTTGAAATAAAGGTCATTTAGTGCCGACTGAAGGGAAGATTGGACAAAAAAACAAATTGCATCTTCTGGAAAAAAAGATAAACTCAATAATCTTATAACAGAATATCGCTTTATTATCATTGCTGATCTAAAATTTCAAGATGAGGATTTTATCAATTTTATCCTTATTAACCGGTTTGGCAACATGCGTAGATCATAAGAGAATGGGCGCACAAACATAGTATTTGCAAGAACGCTGATATCAACCTTGTGCTGGTCTTTATGCATGTAAGGGCGCAGAGCGTTTAAAGCTGCAAGAGGCCTGTTGGCAGAGTTGGCATCTGAATACCATGCCTTACGTTTCAGTGGCCCCACTTTTGAGTGTCTGGACCTACACTGGGCTTGTTATGTCGATAAAACTTTCGTCATTGCCAAAATATCTGACAGTGGGCGCCTCAAAGAACTACTGAACTCAGTTGACTCGAATACCCAATTCACGATGAAAGCTGAAAAACAACCAAATTTACTTCCGCGATGTCTCTGCGCACCCATATGCAGCTGCAATACTGAAAACTACAGTATTCAGAAAAACCACAAGCACAAAGGAAAAAAAAACCATGTTCCACCTCATGACTCAGGTCAAATAGCCTCGCCAACAGAGATATCACTTTTCTGCTACCACGACACACATGTACAAATAGGAACCTCAAAGGCTACCCTCAAATACACTGATACTGATACTATACCTCAACAGCAGTGGGCCGTTCGACCGTCCATTTCGACGATGTCCAGGGTACGCCCAACAACAAGGTGGTGCAGGGACAGTAACTTGGCGTGCATTAGTTTTAAGTGGTAGTGGACCTGCGCAGCATCTACCGCACTCTTCCCTCACCCACCTGGGCCCGGTGCCAAGGCATTGCCAAGAAGACCAGAGATGAGATCGGGCGCGTAGCTGCCCCTACAATGCGTGCCACTACATCTGGCTAGGATCCCAATTACGTGCGAGTACAATAAGAGGCCACACTCAGAAGGCGCAATTGCAGCCCGACTCTCAGTCCGCCAGCCAGGTACGGATGAACCGATCTGCCACGAACTTCACGTTGGACCTCGAACTGGACACTCTTTACCCTCACTTCCATAGCAATCACCCCCTGTCTCACAAACGTAGCTGTGTGCACACTCTTCTCCAAAGAGCTGAAGCACTTTGCAGCACGCCAGTTGACAAAAGAGCCGAACCGCAGTACCTTAATGACTTCTTCTAAGCTAATGGATAGCAAACACCCCTCCACTGTGGTGACGAAGCGTAACGCAAGCGGCCGTCAAACTACGCATGCATCCATACTAGGGCCGAGACAATGAACGAGAACAAAACCGATCGGCCCAAGGCCGACGGGTCAAGCCAATCATTTAAATACTTGATCGAAAGTGACAGTAGACGCTTCAAAAATTAAGAACCGGCCAAGCTCTCTCAAATATCAACATGAACCAAAACTTGTTCCTGTCTTAAATTCTCAAAAACTGCGATTACTAATACTTTCTTTAGGAATTTTATGGAGTTCGTAATGGAAATTTCGCAGTTCCTCGTAAGCGGGTGGAGTTAATGGAACTACTATTTAGAATTTTTGTAGTTGGATGCACTGGCTAAGGATACTATCGATCGCACAGAAACTTCAGTTTCTTTTAGGTAAACTGTCATAAAAACAAGTTTAATTTCCTAGAGGGAAGTGCTATCTTCTTTTTAGTTCGGCAACCAGCATTTTCAAATGTATAGTAAAGTTTAGAAAAAACATCGCTCAGTCATTCCAGCAGAATACTCGCATATTTGTTCTGGAATAGTAAATATCTCACATACGTTGATGACGGACGTGAGAATCAATGATCCACCGGAGGCGCCAATCACGAGGCGAACACTGCCGTTTGTGGGGTGTGTAAAGATGACTGGTGACATGGAAGAGAGCGGCCGTTTACCAGGACGAATAAAATTCTCCTCAGCTGGTGCTAGACCAAAGTAGTCACTGGTGTTAGGACTGGAGAAGTCATCCATCTCATTGTTAAATAAAACACCAGTCCTTCTTCCCATCATCTTTGACCCGAACCTAAAATGGGGCAAATATCAGTTGACACCAGGTGTAGGAGCTTCATTCCCAAGGAATTATATTTTCAACACGAATGTGATTGCTCGAAAGGGGGGGTTAAGGGCTGTGTTTAACCAACTATCCACGTAAAGAGCATTAGTCCATTGTCCCATGACCCTTAAATGTGTGTTATTTATAAATGGAACATATTCAGCACTTTGACTGTGATTTGAAATTAATATTTCGAGTACGAAAGAATAATTTACTTTTGATTAAATTATGTTTTTCACTCAGGATTAAAGCATGCTCGAAGGAGTAAATGGAAACGTGAAATATTTGGAAGTGAAGTAAAAAGGCGGTCGGTTTTTGGTAAGTTGACTCATGTATATGTGTTTTGGGGAAAGAGCTTTAAGACCACTCGGCATCGACCGGGGTAAGTGCAAGGAATGCAAGGTCAGCAACAGGTGGTATGGCGAAAAGGAGAGCCGAATTAGATTTTGTTAATGGTGCAGCACTTAATAGACTCAATTCGGGAAGAGCGCAGGCAAATATCGCTTCCAATGGCAACAGCAGCAATACCAATTGCTGAGTAATTATTCCACCACTACCTAACACCAGCAGCCATAGACGGCTTGGCTGCGGACATGGAAGTCCTTATCGCACCGTCAAAAAATGCGGGACTTCCTACCTATGGCACGTACATGGCCGCATGGTGACTGCATCATATAGATGCTGCACCCCTCGTGTGTCTATCACCCATATTTGTGTCTGGCTGTCTGGTGATGGATTTGAGTGAGCATACAAACGGCTGGCTAACAGAATTCTTGCTTCGACGATCCCATGTCCTTCTCCCTCACCGTAACTAGAATTTTACTCTGTGCATCTTTTAGTACCAACGCAAAATGGAAAGTCCATTTCTGTCCTGAAGTCAAGACACACAACACACCCATGAGACTTCCCCGCCAATACATGGCTCCGCTCAGTGGGTGTGGCCAGACGAGGCAAGACGCGGCCATGGTTATGTCTATTTTAAAGAAATATTCGGAAATTCTTTTGATGGTTTAAAGGACCAATTTTACATTAAAGCATACTGTCTTTATCTAAATAAACAACAATTCTCCTAGAAATCCCAGAAAGCCTCATAAATTGGCCATAGTGATTGATCTATATGCACTGATCGGGATATGAACTAAAAATATGGCGTCCAGTACCGCACTTACACGCCTCATTTGCGTTTCGTTTGTGGTAAGTGTTGCAATCTTCGCATCCAGCTTACGTCTTTTATCCGTTTGGTGTACTATTTCGCGTTTATTTAAGGAGCATTATACCTTTATCATTTACATTATCCCATTAATTATTTATTAAATGTTTATTAAGATAGGAACAGGTCTACTAGCTGAGTAACGCATTGACAATTGGGGCATCAATTATTAATGAGAAGGCGACTCAGGTTTATAACTCTTGTGTGCAGATTGGGGTTCGGCTATCGTCATTTCAGTGTCCCCGAATCTTAGTAGCTTAACCTTAATGATTTAAATTAATGTCTGAAACAATGAAAACGTTTAGTTTTTATCTTTGCATATGTTGTCGAAGTGTAGGCCCTCAATCAAATTACGCAGTCGCCAAAGCATGATCTAAAACCGAACTTACTTGGTGTTAATGGTGGATGTAACTGCAACAGCATCTCCGTTGTCAGCAAGGATGCTAATGTGGGATGTTCCTTCTTGATTCCCAGTGGACCACACAGACCCATAATAGTTTATGTCCTGTGTGTGTTCATCGACAATCATGGATTGAAGTTTGTCAGCAAATTGGAGTGTTTGGAGCTGTTTCAATAGCTATAACAAATTGAAATGGGAGTTGAAGATAGCCATCTGTTGGAAACCCTCGTTGTACCCAAAATAATGGTAATGAACACATGTCTCATAAACACTCAGCCGTTATCGACAGACCCTCATAGGCCAAATGCCTGTGTATACTCCCAACTCTACACTACATATTTTTAAATGTATTCTCTCGGCCAAAACCTCTGCCCTACTGCAAGGTTCATCGACCCTTGGAATGACTAAACTAAGAACTAGTGGCGGTCTAAATAAAAATTACGAGAACAAACTTTTAGCCACCAAATAGGTATTTTTGTTGCACTTTGTTCAAATAAACGTACGCGAAAGGATACAGACTTTGACGGATTGCGCCAGGTAAATTGAGGTGCAGATGTAATTTGCTTTCTTATTAAAAGCAATAAAGTACGCTGATTTTATCACAATGGGCTATTCGCTTAAAAGCAAAAATCACTCGATAAAGACTGAGAGCAATTTTAAGCTGAAATTCGATAAACGTGGAATTTTCGGGACAGAATGTATGAAGTATACCTACTAAGCCATCTATCGAACTAACTCCTCCTTACGCAGGTACATATGCAAACCTTTCAAATGGATGATAGCTTAGGGAGGATGTAGGAGCCAGAAGGGCACATGTTCCCGAAAGGTTTGTTCCTGAGGCCATTTGAATGTAAAGCTGTTTTCTTGTGTTATTTTCAAAGTCTGCTAAAAGACAGGTGTTGAGCACCGTAAGTGACTAGATCTATTCGCATACTCTGCATAGCGAGCTTACAGTACAAATCAGTATTTAGGGACAAACGAATAAAAACACTGAAAATGTGCAGCTCGTTTCATTCAAACTCTCGAAATAATTACGAGTAAATCAATTTTTACAAATCCACTGTGCTTCTGGTGGCGATCTTTGAGATGAGTCCACATAGATCAGCAAAAAAAACTAAATGCAACGGGCGGCATTCCTGAGCATGTAAACATTTGAACTTAGCCGAAGTATTCAAATGTACTGACGGCGTCTGACCTTCTTTGCATTTTCGGAGAGGAAGGCTTCGTCGGAAAGATGAGACCGCTTGGCGAATGCGAATTTAAATGTTTCAAGAAGCCGATGGTAGTAGAGATATCCCCTTTCACAGAGCTTGACGTTTTCGTTAGCGTAATTATATTCTGGGATCGAGACATGAAGGAAAGATTTTTAAGTAAATGCAGCCAGTTTATTTCCGACAATATTTTACCGATAAATCAAAATAACCTGCTTCTTAGAGTAGTTTTCTTGGGCGTCTGTTAGCTAATCTGATGGTACCAGAAACAAGCAAAAAATTCACCTATGTTGACACTGGCTTCCGCGTCGTCGCTTATCTTTTGTTTTCTGAGCGGCCTTTGCTTATCCAAAATATTCTCCATTCCTCAGGTAAAAGTCGCAACAAACGATATTACTAAACAAAACATTATTATGGTTTACTACCCGACTACCTTTGTCTAGAAAGGTATTTTTCGGTGATGAAGGTTCACCGATAGAACTAACGACAAAGGCACAGTTATTTGTAAATTTTACCAAAAATTCGATTTTTTAAATTTATCAATATCAGTTTTGGGGAGCGTAGTTATTGAAGACCTATTTATTTTGTACGACGTGTCTTGAATACCTGTGTGCGGAAAAGTACCGATCTAGTAATAGACGACTGAAGAATGAATTTAACAAAACCGACCGAAAAGATAATTGCAAAATATTTAATCCATGACGGTTACTGTGAGGCGTCTTTCGAAATGTTTCTATGAGCTAGCTTACAAGTTAAATGTTTTAACTGAAGTGACCAAACTTCATGAGGTAAGCCGGCAAGGGCAGTTCTAATGGAACAGAAAAAACAGCTACTTTATCAATGAATTTTTAGTCGTTTATCTTGTCTTTTGTTGCGGCAAGATCAGGAAAAAGACTCCCTATTTCGACGGTCCTGTGGTAGTTTCCAGGGACATTTATCTAATTGGTACTGTAAGGATTAAGGCTAGTCGTAAGGGTCGGGACTAAATGTAGAGTCATGGTTAGGGGTTAGGTGGGATATTGGTTACATTTATGATTAAGTTTGACATTGGGGCTTAAAGTGGGGGTTGGGCTAAAATTAGGGTTAATTTTAAGGTTCTTCTTTGTGTTACGATATGGATTAGTGCTAGTATTTAGGTTAGGGCTGGGAAATGGAAAGATTGTTCGTTTTATAGATTTTCGCCCAAGACTGCTTGTAGTACCGGGGTAGTTCATATTTACGTTTCTTGGCCCTTTTCCTGCTCATAGATTGCGCTATGCCAACTGTCATGCTACTCCTTTGTACTATGTAATTGCTTCTGTAGATTTATTTTCACGCAGAACTCTTCATATAACTGTAAAATCAAGCATTGTGTTTGGGTTTCTTTATTGTCGAAAAAATGGTTTTGGCTTTGGATTCACGGTCGTCTTTCAGACGGTGATGCAAAAATAGACACATATTTTGGACTCATCTTCCAGATTCATCGTGGCCTTTAAAAAGGAAAGCTTTTTAAATTTTGTCTAGGCAAATAGCGATGTGGCTGTAACAAGTGTGGATCGTCGGTCTGATATACACATACATATTAGCCCCCCAGACAAGTTAATTTAATTTTAAGAAGCTGGCGTAATCGTTTTGGTAAAAAATATTCAGCGTCCAACATAGTGCTTAGACGTGAGTCAATGTATAATAGTGAACGGAATTAACACACCAAGAGCAATAAGTCACCAACAATTCAATCGAACGTCTTCTAATGAAAAAACGAGATTAGAAATAATGGTTAGTTTCTCATAACCAGTAAGTTATGGTTGTTTATCAGTGTCCTATTAAACGCTATATTTTACGTTTTAGCAAATAATGAACAGAACTGATTTTAAAAGGACGTGAACTGCGCCCACAAAGTGGACCTCGAAGAACCGACAGCCTTAAAGTCTGAAAAGCGACTGAAAGGTCACTCGGATAGGTGTTTGTAGTGAAAACCCAAACTCAGATTCTGTGTAAATCGCTAATGTGCACAGGCCACATTTTTCTATAATCTGATTCGAAAATATATACTGTCTTCTAATATTATGCATAATGTGAAGTCGGTAGTATCATTCCGTCCTTAAACTTGAAATTTGTAAGTAGATGAAAAGCGCTATAAAAACAGGAAATATATAAACTGCCATTTCTACAGTGGATATGAGAGGCCTGCTGCCGTTGGCATGTGAACCTTTGTCGGAACTAACTTGCTAGCATGTTCAGCGCAAGTCCAACGAGGACTCCACTGGATGGCGGAGGTGCGGCATGCAGTTCGAAGTCAGTCTTTGCATTCGCGATCGGACCACGTCTGATCTGCATTCTGATGGGTGTTCTCCACATTGGGTGGTAATTAAGTAGGTCATTGAGAGTGATAATGGAACCCATTTCCGCCAGGTCATCTGCCATTGCCTTGAGCACTTTGAGGGAGGGTTGGCCGACTCCTTCCTGGGCGACTAATCGCAAGAAGTTTGCCAACTCGGGTCTCACTATTTTGTCCCCCTCTTTCTTCCACCCTCCTGTTTTATTGTCTACTAAAATTGATCTGAATTTAGAGCAGTGCATGTAAGCATGCATGAATGGAGAGCTTTAGAGCCAAAAGAAGATGTATCGATAAGCTAACTATGAACTGAAGATTGAAATGAATTTCAAACTCATTCTACTTCCAAGGAAGCTGGTAAGTCAACTTCTAGCAATCTATAAAAAAAGTTTTACTCGGTAGATAAAAGCCTTCAGTACATCTGACGAAGGATTGAATTTAAAGCGAAAAACGTTCAATTTCCTAACCATTCTGCTTCCAGGCTCTTTCATTATTGTCGATTTGGTTAGTGGGATCTAGTTAGCTGTGTAGTACAAGCGATATGAAATCAACAGCTATCACACGACATTTGATAAAAGGCAACTTGAGAACTTTCAAAAAAATATATTCCAGATATTGAGTAACATCTGTAAATTATTTGTTCTGGTTGAAATTACATTTTTTAATAAAAAACACAAAACCTCCAGCTAAATTGTTTAAAAGAATTAAATTGATCCTGTGCTGTACATGTATGCTGTATTAAGCAAACCCAATTCATCTTGGGGATAATGTGCTGCAACCCTTTGTTGTAATGCCTCCGGATCGAGAACTCAGAAACCAAAGGTCAGTCAGAAGGGCAACTTATAAAACGTCACCTCTCTGATGGCAGAAGTCCGAAACTAGTGTCTTTAACATCAGACATCCCGTAGGCAGATTGCGTTGACTGCCACCTCCACTATGGATAATTATTCTACTGGCAAAGTTAGTTAATCATATTGCCTATGTGCTGGTAATGTACACTATCTAAAAGAAGTAAACGACCTGTTCATGCTAACAACCAATACTTTCCTATCCACCCATTCAGTTTAATAATATTTTGCATGTTATCGCCAAGCAAATAGTTTTAACACGTTTCGATTATCTCAAAAGAAAGGTAACCTGGTGTTTGCTTTTTGTATTTTTTTTTTTGCAAAGTGAACTACCCTAAGAAATAATTTAGATATCCTTTACTCTTCTTGAGGTAAGTATTCAAAAGAAATGGATATTTCCGAAAACTGGCGAAAATGAACATTTAATGATTTATATGTTTCTTTATATGCATAAGTGATAGTAGGTAGGTGGGTGGCTAATGGAGAATGCATAAGACTTTAGCTAAAAGTTGCTTAATATATTTTTAAGCGTAAGGAAATGACAGCTCATCTGAGTGGATGTTCGATAAGGCAACAAACATACCTAAGGGCAAACTTCTCATCAAGATAAGGTCTAATGAGCCTTATCTCTTTGGCAAGAGTTGGTGTAACTTTCGACCCTCTCTCAGCCATCTTGATGGCATTTGTAAAAAGTTCAGACCAAGGCAACTTTCCAAATCGCTTCCACGCGGAGTACATGCCAGATATCTCACTAGGCACGGCAATCGCCAGGGGTCCTGTTAAGGTTCGGAAGGTAGAGGTAGTTATGAAGGTAATGTTTATCAGGACTTTATAACAGAAAGTGAGATCTAAATTGCACAGTTTTGTTATAAATCTTAATAAGGAGAACAAAAAGTCTTTAATAGGTGGAATTAGATAGTTTGACAGGCAGCCTACAGTTCCTTCACGTATATGCCCATTATTAATCAACCTTTTACATGAGAGGAGCATACATAGTCGAGACTCAAGCCTGAAACACGATTTAATTGGTATCCTTTTCGAAATGTAAGACGGTACACTTAACGCTCTAACCCTCTGAGCTACGAAATCCTGTCGTAAATTTATTAAAAATTGGTTAATTCTATATGATACGGTAGTCTGGGTAGATAACGTGACCCAAGTGAGATTATGCGTACGATTTCCAGTGAGGCGTCATAGTTCAGGTAGCTAGAGCGGTGACTGTACTCAAACCTTGCCCTCGCTGTCTTGATTTCGATGCCCACTGAGCTTATTGGAATGGTCACAGGTGGGTCAATCTAAATATTTAATTATTTCATGTTATCTAAAAAAACTAGACAGTAGCTATCTTGTAATCAATAACGGGAGTGTACATAGGCCTCTACCTATCAAACAGTCTCTGCAACTAAATCATGCCGTTTTAAATCAGATAACAGCCATGTCCTACGCTCACCAAATAAATGCTACCATACAGAAGAGTCATATCGTTCAATGGAGTTGGAACTCACCGATTTCGCTAATAGATTCCAATGATTCTCCAAGTTAGGCCTAGGTAGTTGCAAGTTACAGACGTCATTTTAACCGACAGACACACTTACAGCACTCATTTAACCCAGTCTTACGCAAGTTCTTCCATGGATGAAGACACAAATTGGCCGCGGCGAGTTCTGAGAAGGGCATGCGATGGTCTGACAGGAACGGCCCGATATAAGATTAATGAGACGGGGAAGTACACAATCCAAAAGACAAAACGCCGATCAACAGACTCAGTCATCGAAAACTCTCCCCATCTGCTGACATAGTGCATAGCAGCATATCATTTTTCCGTATTTCCATATCTGGTAACGTAATTGCGAATAGAGACAATATATAATGAAGCCGAGGCTTGAACGGTCTCCGTAGTTGCTGCACAGCTTTATCTCAGCCTGTTTACTCTTTGATAACCTGCTTATTTGTGCTATGACCACAAAAAGAGGAGGAAGTTTGTTGCTGAAAATTTCGCAACGATACTTCCAAAATAAATCGTATGTCATTCTCTGTCTGTCTCTCTCTGTCTTGTTATCCCAATCAACACATCAAGCCAGGCGTTGTAAAATAAGCCATGTAACCAGAGTAAACGAAAACTTTCCGAAGACAAGGCCAAGTAATTGGAAACTTTATGTTAGAATCCGTTTCGCCACAGTCCCGCCCTTGATGCTGGACAGAAACCCCAGTTGCTTGAAACCTCAGTCAGTTAATAGACTTGTTTGAGTGAGAACTTCTTATTTAATTGTGTTTTATCTTATTGTAACGGCTAAATGGTATATAGGGACAATGTCTTCATAACAGTGGTACCTGTCTGCCATTTGGGAATACGTAGATTCTTAAGCTGAACTGCTTAAAGAAAATCTGTATTTCCATTTAGAAAAAAAAATTGCGCTATGCTCGTGTGTATTTATCTATTTTGGACACTTTTAGTACCCTAGTGCTTTCCAGTTAACATAGTTTTATCTTTTTGATTATTTGACTACGAATGGAACAGCGGTCTTCTGTATAAGTGTAAGTCTATAGCATAGAGTGAACTTACCAGTTTGTTTGTCCACGGCAGGTCTATCAACAAACATATTCTCTGATGCTGCTGCCGGTGCAGTTTCTCTAGAGTCTAGCACATATGACTGACGCTCAGATCTGCAAAATTTAGGAAACCCGTTAATGTAATCACTTAATTCACTTTTGCATCCCACTAGAAATGAAAAAAGGAACAGATAAAAAAGCCACAGAGGATTAGAGCGATAGCAGAGGAATATAAATCTCCTAGCGACATAATCCAAACGGCGAACTTCCTAAAGTTGAAGTTCTATCTAAGTAAATATAGGTTAGATAATAGCTTGAAAAGCGTATTAAGCTCTGCGTACTTAGGCTAAGGGTTAAATCCTAACTTTTATTCTTTCAAGTTTTAAACAACCAGAATACGAAAGTAGACAAACCCATACCATTTTTATTCGCTTTCAAGCTGGAAACAATGGCACCAAAGTGGCACAAGATTGCTTAGAAGCTATGTATAAGTGAAAACTCAGTAATTAGATCACGGCCTGATAACAGTTAAATTGGTCACCCACCGTAGATAATCCTAGCCCTAGATTTCTGATCTCCGGGAACACCCTAATGGCAATGTTCCGGAACCAAAGGTTAAAGTGGTTCCAGTGGAA
>UYRU01044924.1:2165-16958 GCA_900617775.1 Dibothriocephalus latus | reverse complement strand
TGTACTTGCATTGTACTGGCCCGCTGATGAATTGCCGAAAACATATGTTTGCTAACCTGAATTTTTACCTCAAAAAATGTGTGTTATATCTCCCAATCCCCACTCTTCCATCAGATGTGTGATCTGCTGTACATCAGTTTATAATAAAGCCATACACGAGAAATTTTTAATATCTGTCAAAAGACCAGTCTAGATTCCCTTATTAAAATGTTTCCTTCATTTAGCTTCTTCATCAATGTTTTTTCGGTTACTTACTTGCTTTTTTGTTTTTAGTTTTTTTTTAAAGAAACCTTTATTTTGACTTCGGTATATATATTCAGCCATGGCTTATTTGTGGTTTTTTGGATGGAGATAGTTTTCTTCAAAAAATGTTAATAATTGTTCATCTTTTTCAAGAATAAATGTTTAAAGTAAAAAAATATATGCCGCGTTCGTTTTAAAAAAAATTGGTGAGATTCTACATAATATTTTAAAAGTAATAAACTGGTGACAAACCAGCTTTGATTTTTTCCTAGAAATATAAGAAGAATATATCGGCTGCAAAACCTTCTTGTGCAATTCAAAAATCTACAGAGACCTGGTTACATGCTCATATAATTTTCTTTATCAAGTATTTCAGTAACCATTCAAAAAAAGGTATGGCAGGAAACAGCGCTTTCTGAAGGGTATACTCTATAAATTATTATATATAATGATTGAATTTGTTTGTTTTTTTCTTATTTGTCGGAATATTCCGTCCACTTAGAGTCTACTCTGCCCGTTAATATTTATGCGCTCAAATTTTTTAAAGCCTACAGCTAAGGGTTATTTTTTTACTTACAATAAATTATTTATTTTTATTGTTATTACGATATCTTTTCCTATGTGTTAGTAGGGGGTTGAAGTGTAGATCACAATATTCAACATTAATTCTATGACAAAATTAATCACTGAACTTCCAGTACGACAGTGAATAGGGCTGTGCTGCATCGCTGAATTTCCGGATTTTAGCCTAAAGTATAAATTCAAAGGTATCTGCTTATTGCAAAACAAATAGCGGCTAGCCTTTCATGTCAAGTCGAGATTCTAGTTGCCTTCACGTACATCAGGAATGGACGTCGCACAGTGCACTTTTTACTAAACGGAAGTGTATTTATTATTTATCTATTTTTGAAAGTACAATATCATGAGCATTTCAACAAAAAAAATCCCCACAGCTATTAAATTTATTTCTTTCCAACTTTTTAGCTGATTAAAAAATACCGTTAGCTGAAAAAGCTTCATGTAAGTGGCTGCGATTTCCTACAACACATTTTCGACTAAAAAACGCTATTTTTAAGTCCACCTGCGGCTGAATGACTTTCGTTTTCGCAAGTTACCGTGCATACGTTATCCTGAGAAGGAAAACATTCGCACAGTGAGGAGACTTTCACATAGTTTAGACTGAAAATTTTGATTACGTTTTTTTAAAAAGGAGTTTAAATAAGAAGGACATTAATATGTTTTGTTATTTGCATACTCACAATTTATCGCTAGACATTTATGTCAGTTTAGATGTGTTAATATTGAGCCTCCAATAATTCTTTTTCGATATGGTTAAGTTATTGCAGAAAACATAAATTATTTGAGCTTTTTTTACGTTTAAGCTGGGCAACACGGCATTCGTTAGCGTACTGTTCCATCAGAATGTTTCTCGAAATGTTTAAAATTCCCAATAACGTTCTGCTAATTAGGTGGACTACATTTGTTGACCCTATGACAAACGGTTTATAGTAATATAGTTTAATTAAGATGGTAAGATGCTAAATAGATGCATGGCTCTTGCAGTTGCCTTCCTCCAAATAAATGTCAAACTCTGCAACAGTTGAATGTTCTGGAATCGTCCAGTTCTTGGATGTGTAGCTGAATTCATTATTGCATATGAGTCAAGAAGCGAAAAATATTTTGAACGAGCAGAGCAATAGGGGCTTAATTATAAACGTGGAATACACATTTTATTTATGTATGCACTTTTGCTTTAAGGAGAAGTCACTAAACGTTCATACCTTTGTGCCTATGTATCTTTGCTGTCCAGATGCTGAGTCTATACCACCAATCACATTCGTTTATCCTCAATCGAACAGTTTATACCAGCACAACAGACCACGATATTATCGGCCTTCCTGTTTTTATGCACAACAGTGTACCAATCGAATGTTTAGATTATACTATTTGTATCTTAGTTACGTACAGGGATATTGAAAACCTACGATCAACGATTTAACGAACATTTGTTGTGTCTCTGGCCATTTACCATTTTAAAAAATATTGACGAAACGGTTAGTTTCTTGATTATGCGAATGTACTTTTTTGGCGGTCTCCAAATTACGCGAAATCTGTCTGTCGAGGCGCATAACCTGTGCGCAAACAGCCTGGGAATTTTAGGTTAATGCCTTCGTGGTTGAGTGCGTCTCCAGGTTTCCATTAGCTTCGCTAGCAAGCTGTCCAATTTACATAAACGTCGAAGATATGCGCGTGAATAATTTCTATTAAGTGTATGTGTCATAGGAAGAATGAGGTGTTTAAATTGCATTTCATAGTAAGCACGCAACATCTCTTGGAAGCAATCCAAATTTTATCTTTGATTTAAATGATGTGCCCTTAATACTTTTTTCCTTCCAGTTTTGAGATATTGTTGCTAAACTAAAGCATAGGGTATCATAAGTTTGTAAGAGATATGGTCAAATAATGTTCCTTGTCTTTGAGGGATCCACTTCTTCATATCCTACCAGTATGTGACTCTCTGCCCGGGGTCTGTAGTGAGCTCAAGGACAGAACCGGAACTTATATTGGTTAATTACCAGATCGGTAAACACCCAATATTTGTATATATTTGGAACTGGGGTATACATCCGATAAATCTGATTAGGTTACATACGTCTCCCGCTGTGCCTTGAGACTCGTTCTACGACTTCGCACATGTAATGGAATGGAAGTGACAAAGGCGAGGGTGACCAAAATGGCCTTTTCTGCCTTAATAGCCGTCATCAGCCAGTCATAGCCAATCCCAGGTGTGGATAACCCGACATTTAAGCCCGAGATCTCTTGCTATTGAGTGTAATAGTCTGCCATAACTGTATCATTGTCGGATACCGTCGGGAATATAATGGAATTATGACGTTACTCTGATCTATCTGATTAAGGAGCATCCTTGTTACGTTTTACCGTTCTATAGTTATCATAGGCAGTGGCTTAATTACTTCAGACATATGATGATCCATATTTTGAATTGGCTGATGACGGCTAATAAGCCAGAACTGACCATTCTGATCTCCTCTTGCTTTATCGAAGCTATGCAAAACCCGAATGTATATTTTTCCATTATTACATCTGCGATCCACACAGATCATCATATTGCAGACATTAACTGACAAAGCAACAAGCCTGTGGTGTAATGGTAAAATGGTAAACTCAGTAACTTAATGTACTGGTTCCGAATCCCGGATGATCCACACCTGAGATTGCCTACAACTAACTGACAACTGCAAATAAGCCAGAAATTTTTATTCTTGTCTAACGTTGCCTTGTCGAATTCATGTTATATATACATACATGTAGTATTATTCTCCTTGATAAATACATCTCAAGGGTGACAGTCAATAAATGCAAATTTCGCTCTTTATTTTCCGGTGCTAAGAGAAGTAGAAGGCAGATCCACAAACGCGTTCGTACGTAAAAAAATAAACCATATAAATGGAAGACATTTTCCAGACTGTTACTTAGTTTTTGCTTCCCATAACAAGTGCAATTAAAATTTAAAGGTCAGCTACAATAGTTACATGGTTGTTTTTACCGAAGCGTCCATAAATTTTAACCGAGTGTAATACGAAACACCTTTAAGGAACTTCACTGTAGCGCTGACTATCTTATGTAATTTTCTGTAAAGACATTATATTTTATTCATGGGGATGAAATCGTGTATGCCGCGCATTCTGACCAGATGCCTAGCTCTGTTAGTCATTGCGCCAAACTCTGACAATGCACTAGGCCAAACAGTCTACTGGTGTTTGCTTGTGGTAAGAAACATTAATGTCGCCTGTCTTAGCACACATTTCGTCTCCAAATAAATCATGCCCACTCGAATCAATGAAATTGCATTAAAAGACGCGGTTTGGAAGGTATCCAAATGGCATGATAAGTTTTATAGCCTGGTTGCGCGTTGTATGGAGCCACCGAATTGTAAATTTGGCGTGAGCCTCTAACATCTCCCTCTTAAACTGGGCCTGATGCGAGACTAGACAGCCTCCTGTTGACTGATACCGCGGTATCTGGTCTCATGCTTAAGTTCACTAGCTGCCTGCGTCTGAGTCGGTATTGGCAGCGGACGCGAGTTATTTTAGAAGGGTGAAGTGCGGTATATGCTGCGCGATTTTACCATCAGTATAAACTAACTTACGTGCAAGTCACAGTTTTTGTGTTCACTTGTGTCCACCATGGTCAAGTTCGCCAATAACAGAGACCTGCCGATTAGCGTCTGATGGCATTCTATGCATTTTCGACTGAAGTGAAAAAATGAAAATATATATGAAAAAACACATGCAACGATATATAGCGCTTAATTTTGGAAAATATCTCTTAGTTCCGGCTGGGCAGTGAAGATAACAGTAGCACAAATGTTACAGACGGTCAAACGTCCGCTTTGTATGCTTAGGCGAGTAAATTTCCAACGCCAATCTTCCCATTCTGAGGCAGAGAGGTAGGTATTTGCACATTTGTGCAGCGATGCATTACATTTCTTGCCAACTTTTATATGATGCAAAATGTAAATCCCCATTTGCTCCCGAGAAATATAAGAAACACTGAGAATAAAAGGTATGACATGCACAAGTGGTCTAGTTTTCGATATTAGCCGGTCATCTCCACAAACAACTTTACATATACCTAAGATTTTTATCTGACTCTTTTGTCGCAAATTCACCATCTCTCAACCTATGTGTGTCAGTTTAAACTGACGCGTAATTACAGCACACCAAACCTTATAAGTTCGAGTGAGTCTGAGATTTATTCTCACGCCACATGCAGTCCCGGCACTTATTATGTTTGATGTAATTCTTTTTATCCTGGCTAAACTACCATTTTGCTCGGTTTGTGAATCAGCATAACTAGCCGTTTTCAGTCACTTAACACTTTTATATTGGAACATAATATTACAATATTTTTTCACTTCTTGAAACGCTTCAGCCGGTAAATAAACATTTAAACTGAAAACAGGTTTCACATTCACGCCCTTTCATTGATAAAACCTAAACATGCTCTTCTACTAATGAATACATTTTTCAAAAAGCGCAGAAATCACTTTATGGAATCCATAGTAACACTTTTAAGTTTTAAATTTTGGACCCATTTGTGAAGATTTAAATTTAGTAGAATAGGTTTGGCAGCGACTACAGCTGCATGACCTTTAGACTTTATTTAATGTACACATTGCGTTTGCAAGTTTAAGATTACCAGTCATATATTTTCGTCATTATTGACAAGGCAAGCCGCTAATACTATGGTTATTTCGGTTGCCACAGAAGTTATAGTTAAATTGTTGTTCCCCATACATAGCCACCGAGTATTCGAAAAAGGATCGGCAGAAAGGGTTAATAAGCATCCTCAATTTAATGACATTTAGCGTTTCCAGACGTGGTCGTTGGGAGCTGAGGGATATCGGACTTGGTTTCTGTTCTCTGTAACATAAGAATCAAATGAAAATGCTAATGTTAAAGGATGGCATGAAGTATCAAACAACTACGCTAATTCTTTCGACTTTAAGAAAAGACTGAAACTTATTCATTGAGTATAGTGTGGAGTGGGTGTAGGTTTCTATTTACCTATAGCAAACAACAGATGTATGGCTGTTTTCAGTAATTACAAAGCAGTGAAAATGTTACCTACCTCCGCGGGATTTGCAAACATGACAGCTAGAGGAAAACTTAAAAACAGTAAACATTGTAGTCGTCGGAATTCCTAGGCCTCAAGAAGAGCCAATTGCTCTTCTGAAATGTCTTTCGGCGCATGTTCTTGAGAAAACGTATTGAGCGCGTGGGAGTGGTTACAATACCGAGCCTTAGTCACTACCGTTGTTGAAACTCTACCGAATTTGAAATGAAAGGCAATGATGGAGATATAATATAAATTATGAGTTTGCTCCAGTTAAAGGCAAATAAAGCTATCATCGCTTACAGTAATAACCTAGAATTGCTGTACAGAATTGAGGAGAAACTAGCAGTAAACTTGTAAAACCTGCCAAATTAACCCAGGTCCACTTGCTAGTTCGGAGTCACACTGGAGTTCATGCGCAAAAAGAGCAGCAGATCATGGTAGTTTCCGAAGGACGAGTAGTAAAAGTAGCATTACGTTCATCTTCCGCAGTCCGGTCTTAAAATACCACAATCTTGTCAGCCGTGACGGCTATTCATGCTGCAACTGCTCAATAATTTGGCATACTGATGCTACCGTTGTGAGTCGTGTTCGGTCGAGTACTCTCGCGTGCCACATCACAATGCTGCAGCAAACCTTTGGCAACGAGTATGGGAGACCGACGTTAATGCGTATTTCTTCCGAATTGTATGTAGTGGGATCATGTCAAAAGTAGCCCGTGGATCATTCCGTTAGCTTCGATCGCCAGAACCTCGCCTTTCTGGAGCCTGAAGGTGTGGCCATATCCCGTTGCGTGAGGCGAGGTCGGGGAATTGGTGCCGTTTCTCGGCTGAGCTTTCCAGCATCTTTACGCTTATCTGCCTCCGGAATACTTTTTCAGCTTCTTGTAATTGGTTGCTTGGCATGGCACTGCACTAACTTCAGCGTAAATGCCTGTAGGGATTTCTTGCAATGATATCGCGCATGATACAATCGGAGATGCGTGTTCCAGGAGGTTTGTGAGAAGAAGCCGACTGAGTGTTAAGATTCCAGCTGGAATCCGTCATCAGAGGCAGTAGCAGATGAAAGTAATTCGCAGAAAAGAAGTTGCAGTATGATTAGCATGCATTAGCTAGCTTAATGCTTACCTATGACAGTAAACGGTTTTTCCTTGATCGAGGACGATTGCGCTAATGGAATGATGATCGGGAGGCAAATCTTTGTTTGCTGAAATGTCATCACCCATTTCAGAGGTTTGTGTGATGATTTTTCGGCCACCTGACTAACTGTAGCCAAAGCATGACTCAGCACCGGATATGTGTTGAAAAGGCCACTGTACCGTAAACTCCAGCATCTACTGGTTTCTGCATTTGTCCCTTCGCGCGAGAATTTAACCCATCTCAAACTTCAGTGTGCGACCGAGTATCGTTAAATAAACCTCAACCGTAGAATTAACATCATTTCTCCGCAGTGACGTCACGTGTTTGGCCAATGGCGCCCGGAGCAGTCTTTAAGTTTCTCTGACTTCTAAACGTTTTCCGACAACCAACCAAAAGACAATCATCCGCAATGAGGAGACGTCGTTATTTTTCAGCTAAATGACGCTGCCTCTGAGATATCTTCAAAGTGGTATCCCAAAAGACGGTAGAATGTAGTTTTTATCCCCACAGTCGTTTCTTATTCTCAATGTCGGCTGGTTAAGCATCCTGCCCAACCAACACATTATGCCCTACATTTAGCATGAAAACTCCAATTTAAATTACGCGAATAGGGTACTACAGTAATCGCCGAAAATCACGCAACATGACGGCGGATGCGAAAGATTTATACGCATTGACTCAGGTTGTGATACTGATTATCGTGTAGTCTATTCTGAAGTCATTTTAGTCATGATAGAATGCGTGTTTTTTAAAGGGTTTCGTTTTTACCACTAGCAAAACGTATCCTTTGTAAAAACTGGTTACTTAATTAGTATGCCTTTTTATCCTTTATTTTGACTGCCTTTGTAATTCACATATATATTAATTAAAACATGCATGAAAAAAGTATTTCTTGTAATTTTTGATAGCAAATTACGCCTTCTGTAAACGTTTTTCTTAAAGAAAGGGTATCTTTTGGTTTTAAAAAATGTTGTTAATTATGAGCTTTTTTACAATTTTGAGGTGTTTATCTATAAAACATCGTATTCTTCAATTTATTAATTCTGCCAATACCGCATAAAAAATTTTCCGAAGCTTGCTAAAAAGGACGCATTCCTTCATGACTGAAATGACTTCAGAAAATACTACACAATAATCAGTATCACAACCTAAATAACTGCCGTTTAGCGAAAGCGTATCAATATTTCGCATATGTCGACATGTTGCGTGATTTTCGGCATTTTCTGTACTGTTTTGTGTGACAGAAGCACACGTCCAAAATACATGGTCTCTGTGGTTTGAATATCGGTTCTTTTTTAAGTTAATCAGGCAATCTGCGCATATTTCTCACTCTGGCTTCTACACTGACATGCACCTGGTATAGATCAATGATCGATAGTAATTAATTTTAAAATTACGGAGTGCCACTGACTAATATAAACTCCCAGATGTCGAAAGTCAAATTTAGGGTTCCTGTTGCGTTGATTTGTTCATGAGTCTTAACTAAAATGAGCGAATTTAACCACACATAAAGCCCATAGGAGTTTGACGAAGACAAAGCGGGCTGGCATCCGAAATACTCAGAAAAGTTAAAATCAAGCGAAAATTTGTTCAGTGTTCTATGTCCTCAGTCAAGGGAACACTGTTCTGACAACGGAAATACTACTGTAGGCCGCTTGACTGAATAGAAAAAGCTATTCCACAAACTTATGCAAAAGTAAGATCGTTTGAACATATTCTACCTTTCACGAAGGCATTTAGCTAGCTTACATACCAAATATAAGTGGAACATAGGATATATCTATAGAGGTACTCAGTTTGTCATTCCACAATTACCAAGGACGGACTTCTTGGATCATTCTAGTCTTAAGCAATATGCGATTTGCTTGAATGGTCATGCTACTTCAAAAATGTTCACACATTACAGAAGTGTCCATGTCTCAGTATATATGTTCGCATTTTATGGTGGCTATCGTATACTAAGCTCAATTTTAAAAAGGTCAATACGATTTACGTTATACAAATTGAACTGGAAAAAGGTATCCATGCATGCCGTACAGCCATAGTTGTACTTTATGAACCGTTTAGCAAACATTTCACACACCGTATAATGGAAAGAGAATGAAGGCAAAGTTAGCTACTGGCAACGCCCTTTTGGATGCCATCTGCCGACGTATAGTTTGAAGGTCGATTAGGCAAAACTTTTAAATTGAAATCACTTAAGGCGCGGGGTAGGGGAAGGCACCAGAGTTGTCTCATGCGCCTTATGTCACGCTAACTATAAAAAATAAAAACTTTACAGCACCGACTTCACGGAACAGTTCACAAAGGTCATAATAAATTAACTCAAACATATGCGAAAGAACAAACAGTAATTTGAACATAAAAATAGAACCAAACAAGATGTTGTGGGAGAAGATTTAGCATGGGCATTATACGAAGTGGATTCTTTCTAGCTCTTTGGATATTTTAAACTTCATTTTTCACAATTTAAAAAATATTGGAAATGTTAGTTTTGTTTCACGCGACCGTTGGTTGCCTGGTATTTTTTTTGTTACAAAAACTTAGTTACTTATTTTTTTAACGCAAGAGCGCATATTGAGGAACAGACCAAATTTTTATTTGAACGAAGACACTAATATCGACCACTACGCACTAATATTCGTCGATAGCCTGATGGAGTTCGTCATATGTATGTAGTGCCGACTGTACAAAAGGACTGATGTAACAGGAACAGTGTTCAGGACACTGTGCCTAGCTGGAGAGGACGAGGGTGTGCAGTAGGTACAGTTTAAGGTTTCTCCCATCTAAGTCTAATTTGCGCGTCAATTACCGTCCATGCGTCACCCTGCTGTTGGGCAACCGATGGATGTCGTCGTTACTGCCGTGTTGTCCCACCACGTGCAAAATATGTCGCTCACACAATCCTAATTGCAGATTTATACGGACTCACTACATCCCGAACATCGTAAACTCGGAACAAGCAAACAGCGGAACCTCTATTAATGAGTTTAATCCATTCCAGCATGGAGATGGTCATGTAAAACATTCGTCTTATAAAACTGAAACAATCAGAGTGCATCAGTTCACTACTTGGCCGCAGGCCACCGAAGATCCACGCTTTGCGAGCAAGACTCAACAGAAGACACAAGCACAGGCACTGACAACGCCTTAACTGGGCGGAAGCTCGTCAATCGAGATAACTATTATGTGTGCTACTTGAAATGCTCGTGGATGGAGCTGGACGTCATTCCTGGCTCCACTGCACTCCTGTAAACATATATAGTAAAAATCATGCCTAATAATCGTTGAGGCAATACACTCTTGTTACTGTCATTTTGTTAATCCCCATATGAATTTAATTTAGTATATGAGTATATGTTTGTGTACAAGCATTCGACTATTTAATTGTATCTATTTACCGCTACTCAAATCTGTTGGGCGTTTGTGATGTTACACTGAGTTAACGCTGCTTAAATATGCAGAGTAAGGCTATGTATGACAAAGCGATTATGCGAAATACACGTAGAGTCTACATTTGCGCAGTTGTTGGCTGGCTGTTGTGAGAACTACTATAAATGTCTCTTTTCTGAGTCGGTGCAATTAAAAACGCAAAAGACATATCCAGCAAATACAATAGGAGGTCCAAAATTACTCTGCATCAGTGCAAACGATCAGCTACGATTAGTTATCTCAACTTGGTTTTGCGTAGTATTTTTGAACATAAAAGGATAAATAAGCATTGAAGCGCTCACGGTAAGTCGTAAGAATCGGAGGGTATGTCGGCTGAAATGTATAGTTTATGGAGAGCAATTTATACTTGTACTTTAAGTGGGCGTATGGTCAAGCTTTAAATGCCGCTTTGATATCATCTAGATAAGAAGTCCTTTATTGGAGTTTCCGACTTGACTGCTCACACATATGCGATAAACAGAAGAGCACGCACGAAGTATTCAGTGGAAGACCTGTTTTCAAAGCCGAATTAAGGAATATATATTCACCATTCCCTAGGAAGGTGTTCTGTTTTGCAAAAATGGCCGTGTAAATGAACTTTGTTAATTTCACTGGTCGAGCAGCCATGAGAAAATATGAATATGTAATTGCTTTAGTTACTGACACAGCAGGTACTAAGTCAATTCTGATTTGTTATATGGTTGTCACAGAATGGTAAATGCATATAAACCGTTTCAAAAGGCTTGCTCTCAGCTACTGGCATAAATTTTCATCGAAAAATAGAGAGCATTCCGTTTTGTACTTTACAGACAGTGGAAAATGAAAAGCCAGATACTTTAAACAGCTAATGATCTTTTCCTTTTTTGAATATGCCCTGCGAATGGCGGCACCCACAATGATGGCGAGTGGTTCAGAGTTAGTTGCCATGCCAAGGTAAATTATCATAGTAAGTTTAGTCCACTAGTACTTAGTTGGTGCGTTAGTAAGCTAAAATCTGACAAAAGGATCTCACATTTAGGTGGCCGTGAACACGACGCACGAACGTAATATAATTTTGATATGTGCACGCGACAGAGGTATACCGGTGACAAATAGCAGTCTAGTAATTCTTACAGGTTCAGGTGCGCGCTCAACAAATCTTCTTCCATATATTCATTTTAGATGAGGAGAAAAAAATGCAGCCCCTGCAACCTGAGGAGATTCGCGCCATCAGTAATTGAAACGTACGTTATTTGGTATGGTTGGCATTAGACGTTGATGTAGCAGATTAACTGTCCAAGCCAGAGGGATAATAACTCCTGAGGTTAGGTATGTCTAGATGAGGAAAGTACTTACACTTGAAACTTCTATTCCAATGCGTCCTGCCTTTCAGAAGAGGGAGATGTGAAACCTGGAAAAAGAGCTTTATTTTCCTGACGTTTTGGATTCCACCGGGAATACTTTATCATAGGTAATGGTAGCATAGTCTGGGTCATGCCTTCTTTCGTAATTTTATTCTGCCTAACTTTTTAGCCAGTTCGTGATTGTTGGCGAGACCTGCATGTGAACTTTAAGTCGCCTAGGATCAAACAGGTCCGGTAGCGGGATCTGTTAGCGCTGCGTTCGCCATGCTTTACATTTTCCGCAAATGTTTACTCACCCTGATCATCTCTGTACTGTACATGTCAGTCTACCGTTATGTTGTCGCCACTCTTATTTCCCCGTGAGCGACGGAAATAATTGTGGTGGAGGTCACCTTTTATTATGTTTCCTTAAAAACATGGACTTTAAACCATTTAAGCGAACAGTTAAAAGCCCAGAGATTATTATTTATCCTAACTGACTCATTTAGCAGGAATTTTTCTTGCATACATTTGAGATGCCCTTGACTTCAAAAGGCACACATATCTTCATCTCCGTGGTGGAAAATGTATGACTCTTTTAAATTGCCGCTCCGCAGTATGCTCGACAGGAATAGTAATTTAGATATGCCGTGGTTGGGTGTATCGAACCATTCGTCTTGAGGAAACGCCCATCGCTTCAAGGGGACTAATTATATAATCGTGTAAAGGAAGACGTTAGTGGTAATTTACGTCAGTGGTTGATAATAATTCTACTCCTGTTGCACTTCCTATAAATCAATGTCTTATTCATACCCAGACATGGTGAACTTGTGCGATAAATCAAATGGAGTTGAACACAAAAATAAATTGTGTTCTGACATGCGGATCAAATCCGGTGCTGGGACACTCACAAGGATTCACCTGAGGTTTAACCACGAATGCTGTTTTTCAGAAAAAGTGCCATTTAAAATTCAGGAGTAAAGATACCTAGGCTATTTTACTGATGACAAACTGAAAACTGTCAGAGTTTTTCTGCGCACAGAATACACAATTAGACGCCACTTTAGTGATCATTATCAGTAAGAACCACAAAAGTATATCACATATATACAGTCTGTTAACACTCAGGCAATTTTCGATAGATTCTAAATCACCAGACGATCGACACTGGAGAATAGACTTAACTTTACCCAGAATTAACTAAAGGGCTCGAGAACGCGAAATATTAAATATGATATAACATTTTATAAAAGTTAAACCTCTTAAGAAAAGAAGAGAATTCCGAAAATCCCAAAATCGGTGCTACTGGTAAATGTTCATTTTTATTTTCGACAAAGCCGGAATAGATTAAGTGGCTCAAGTATAATTTTCCTCGACTATATATTTTTAATCCAATCAAGACTATAATATATCTCAATAATAAGCGCCATGTCTGTAATTGCGCCTGGCAATCAGCCAAAAATACGCACAATTTGAATAAAGTTTTGTGTGAATTGCCTTATTTACACGATAGTTTACGCTTTGACAAAAGAGATTTAGCTCTCGGAAAGGTTGGGGAAGGCAAAAAGCTCGTTCTGGTGAGTACTTACAAGTTCTGAGATTGCAGGATGTCGTGGCCCCATTATATTCTCTGCGACAGAACTAACTAAAGAAAGCCGATCATTGATTGTTTTGTAGAAAGTGACGTCAGAGAAATGACGTTTGTAAATGTTCACCTAAAGCATGCCGCTGATTGAGAAATAAATCGAAATATTACTGACTGCTGCCCGTGAAAGCCCGCCGTTTTGTATATATATTCAGAGAGGTTTCCTTCAGTTATCTTCCTCCATTTGCATTCCTAGAGGTTAAAACTATGCGTTGTCGGTCGAAGCTGAAAAAACGAGTAATACTTTATCATATTTCGTGCAAAAAACCCAAGACATATAATTATGGCCAATTTTTTATTTGCTTATAGAACTCTTTAAAATAAGAAATCTGCCAAATCAACCGAATAAGTCAGTTTTAGGCTATTCATTTTAAAGCGGCCCTTGTCGTTGTCACTTACAGTAGCTGACATATCTGATGAAAGGTTGAGGATTTGGGGCTTTTACGCAAACTTGAAATCGTTTATTAAGTTTATTGGGTTGCCTTAAGGCGCAAAATGTTGTTTACTAGAATTAAATTCCATTCAGGTCAGATAGTTGGAGAAAATGCAGGCAGAAATGGGCGAAATCCAACCTTTGTTGATTTCCAAGGAATTTCCTATGCTATTAAGCTCTGGGGAAAAAAGATTCTTGTTTCTGCGTGCTGAAATATAAAAATACATTCATTAAGAGCAGGAACTGTTTAATTATATGTGTTCACAACAGAGAAAATTTTGTTTTGCATCCATAAAATTGAAGTTAGTGTACGTACGAGATACAGCACTATAGTCGAGAAGAGATCAATGAATTTAGTTAACAAATGTTTTCACTACAAATTTGTTATGTTTTGTACCCTAAAGATAAGTAATAAACTTACAAGAGACCGAAATGTATTTTACTACGCCAAAATTAGTAGGCCTATTTGACTCTACATGGACTCTCTCGAAATGTCATATGTTTTCTTATTAACATCGATAACTATCTCCATCCAAATGTTGTCAAAATATAGATGAAAATCAATAAATATAAAAACTTCGAACAGAACAGACAAAAGATTATCATGTTTAAGAATATTGGATGATAGTTTGGGTCCCTCTGTTGCGCAATTAAAATCAAAGAACGCTGCCTTGAAGTAAAGGAACGTATTGAAAACTGCTCTGGTTTACATATAAATGTAAGCTTTTTCATTTCCAGCAGAGTTTTTTCTTCTAAGTTTTCGAGAAGTCAAAAACCGGTCGAAATGTACCATTCTGATCTAGACTTTATCTTCAAAAAAGGCATCGTTCACAAATATTCGACTTCGAAATATCTAACTAAAGCGCTTTTTGAGGAGGTAAATTGTTATAGAAAGTTTTTTTTAATTAATCTTAGGCGTATTCATTCTCGGATTTTGTG
>UYRU01044906.1:3963-14879 GCA_900617775.1 Dibothriocephalus latus | reverse complement strand
ACGATACCTAGCTCCGCATAAGACTTTTCCTGTCCTCCTTTGCTTCCGTCTGACTGAATCATGCTTTCTTGCTACTGATGTACACCGCGAACAGAAGTTTTTTTACTGAGGAGATTAAAAAAAACTGATCTTTATTCTGTTCCCTTTGGGGTATAGGCAAAGTCGTGGGGATGACTAAGAGACGTTTCGCATTGTGCTTAGATAAGTTTGTGATTAGATAATTGCTTGGCGTTTGGCGACTTTATTGAATTTGCTGCCACACCCAATCTCCGAGTCCACCCTTTTACACTGCGAATTTAACAGGTAAGGCTGGATGTGCGCGAATACTCCCTCGCTGTCAGAATGTTCAAGCCCTGGAATGCCTAAATCACAGATTGCGTAATGTAATCTTCGTTTAAATGCTTTAACTGAAATCTTGAATATGAGCCGGATTTCTCAAGTCCTATTGTCATACTTTAGTGCCCCGTTTGAATTTTTGTCCCCGGTTTGGTTTCGTTGCACACTGCACACAGACTGAAGTTGAAAATGTTGGTACTGAAAGGCTCATGTTTATCGCCATCAGAAAACTGAGTTAAAAAACATCGCTTTTGCAATTCTTGAGGCACAAACATAGGCTCACACACTTAGCCACGTGTGCATCGTAGGCATCGGATTAAGTGAATATATTGTTCTCGCAAACAATCACGCTTTCTTAATACCGCCTAAGAAGCTTCTTTCACATTCTCTAGCAGAGGGGATTGGACAGGAGTTAGAATATACGCCTACTTAAGCATGGAGCGTTTGACTCGCAACCTGCCACAAGCCAAACTTAAATTTAACAGCGGAATTATACGTGAACCAGTGCCCCTATAACGTCGTTTAGCAGGTACAGGTCTATCCTTCAGAATGACTTCGTCGGAATAAGCAAAACCTCTTGTTCTATAAGGCAAGCTGTATAACTAACTACTCTCAGTTTGCTGCTCCTTCCCCTAGTGTTTTCCTCACTTCAAATGGGGCCGCCTTTTCTTGTCCCTTCTAATTGCACGTACATTTTCTTATAAATACGTCGGTTAGCGTACTTCGTCCATTATAAACATATGTTTATCTAATTTGTATTACCGGCAAACGTTAGGGAGTGCTGAATACGCGTATTTCTGGCTTATTGGCCGTTGTCAGCAGCACCTACCCAACTCAAGTTTAGCCACAGAAACTGCATCCACACTCGAGTTTCGAACCCGCGACCAGTGAGCTAGAGACAAACGTTTTATCTACTGAGCCAGCGGGTCGCCGTCATTGCCGGTCTTTGCTTATTCGAACTATAATGAGGACGTGAGTACAGGAGACCATGACGCTAGCACCATTTTGAATGCAGTCCAAGTCTCCCATATATTTGACGAATTTGTTAAATACGTTTACCATGATGTCGAAAATTTCAGTTACTTAGGATAATGAAGAACTTTGATTTCTAAGTTTTGTCAGTTTATGCGCCTCAATTTATTCCTTTTGAAGGAAGTTCTTATTTTGCTAAACGTTTTGCGATAATATTTTCAAAATAAAGCGTTTCCCCATCTTCACTGTTCAGACTAGGAATGTAGGAAGCTTAATGCATCCGGTGACCCATGGTATCCTAAATAGAAACTTTGAAAAAGTATTGAAGTTTTAAAGGGAAAAATAATTTTTACTTCATTTTTCAACTTGCAAAACACATCCGTGAATTTCTTAACATATAGGCAAAGCATAGTCGGGAATTGGTGTCTAGAAAATTTAGCGGAAATTTTGAAACATGAAAGTGGGATACATCGAAAAGGCGCGGTCCCATGTATTGAGGTCGGTCCTAAAAATAAGAAAAGTTTTTCGCTATCTATGTGTTGGAGAGTTCGCATAGATAATTTTACTAACCCCTGAATATTATTTGCGCTAATGAACTTGATTGCTGTGATGTTTAATGAAATAAAAAGTACCAGTGAAGTTTATTGATCAGAAAACCACGCGCAAACTCCGTCATTGCGCATTACGGGATCGGTAGAAATAAGTGCTAAAGGGTTTGGAATTTATGCAAAAGAAAGTCTGAGTAGGATTTGTAAAGCGTAGAAAAATAGAACGAAGACGAAGAATTATTTAAATGTAGTAATATTATGCAACGAAAAAGCATGCCATAAATAAAAAGAGAAATAAAACTAAAAGGAAACAAGAATTCCACAAAATTGAATAAATAAACTCCCGAGTTTGGGAAACAACATGGAGAACTGCGAAATTTCTCGGTTAAGGTTGTGATAAAAATAATACAAAAAGAGGCTGACAGTAATAAATCTAGGAATTAACCAAAAACCTTAACTTAATTTTAAGAAAACCAGCTATAGATAATTAAATTAAAATAAGCGAAGCGAAGAAAATTAAATACTAATGTTAAATACAGCCTAATAATATATGCGAAGCCAAACTTACACCTAACAGAAAAACGAAGTGAACTGTAAGAAAATTAATTTCTCTAAGCCCTCTATAAATGTAAATGTTTTAACGCGAGATCAAACCGCATGTCTACGACAAAGTTTATATACAAACCTTCACTTAAATAGTGTAGCTATAAAAATATTAAGGTGTTTTAACTATTCCATCTAAAGTTAAAGGAATTCATAAACTTAAGGAAAACAAATAAACATTTAAAAATAAATTTGAACCAAATCTGAATGTTAAAATAATGCAAACTATAATAAAATTACTTAGTGCTAACTAAGTAAATATGAAATACTAAGCTTGTAAGGATTTCCGTGGGGGTAAGTTTTACATATGGTTAGGCTGCATCGTCTGAAAAACAGCCGGCATTAAAAAAATAACGAAAATCACGCTTACTTCTATGCAATATATAGACGGTTATGCACATTTTTTGTTTTAATCACTTAACTGCTTCCAAGTAAATCGAACGTAGACTGGCTTATGCATTTACACTTACTTTCACTTATGGTGCAGTCGATTCAGTTGATTTTAATCGATTCAGTTGATTAATTCGATTCTGATTCGATTATTTCACTTGCATTTCGTAAACAATACCCACTGATAGCTAACACGGCGGTCCAGAAGAAGAAAATCGCAGCTAGCACAAGTAGCATCACTCCTCCGGCATAATCCCTGCAATTTTTGAAACCATGCACCTTTTTACAATTGGGTCAATCGAATGATTTAAGACTACCAAAACCCTGACAACCATGGCTAGCCTAGTAGTCCATTCAGCGGATGCTAGATGATTGAATAGGGAATCCTGACTGACAGTCAGCTTACTGCGTCCGTGTGGGTGCAGTGATGATGGGCAAGCAAACTGACCCAAGAGAGCCTAAGTTCGCGGCAGAGTTTTAACTGCACAAAACTCTTTTTCTGCTGTGTGTGTTCGACTCCCACCTATTCCACGAATTTTTCACGATTGAGTTAATAGAATTACTCAAATCTGCCAAACAGCTAATAAAGAAGACTTTTAGAACTCTTGAGGCATTTTTATATATCTGAAGTAACATATTTTTCAAGCAGTGTCTCCACAAAAGCATCACAAAACTCTATCGGTCTCTTAAGTATAGAGATTATTCATTGAGGCTAGTCGCTTTGTGCGACAGGACAGCCGATATAGTGCAGACAAATTTAAATAACCTGCTGTCCAAAATGAGAAATAACCAATAACTTTAGTTGGTTTTGGATAAAAACTTAACTTTACAACATTGAAGCAATGTGAGGACTTGCAATGAACCAAAAGCAATCGAGGAAGGGACGTACATAACTCGCTTGTGGAAAAAATACTGGTCAACCTTTGGGGTATCATGAATATAACCGTGCCCAATAACGTGTATCATTCCGAAGATAACACCGATTAATCCACACAATGCAAAAATAATACATCCTATCAGGCTGTATGTTATGCACGCGGTGCGCCACTTAGTGACGAAGACTGTCCACTGCGAAGCCAGCATGGGTATAGAGGGCATTTTGGATAAAGAAAAAGAGTGTTTGCTGGTTTTATGTATGCCAAAAATGGTAAATGCATGTTTTAAGGTTTGATATTGCTAACCGAAACACCGTTACCTTTGATTAACATGGCAGCGGTAGACAGAAGAAATAAACATAGCATATACTTGTTACAGACTAAATCCAATAAAGGTCATTCTTAAGTAGATCTCTAACTTGAAAGAATGTTTGGTCTTTCGCCAGCAGATAAAGCACAAAAAGTATAATGGGCGCTAGCTTGATGCAACTAACATGTATATCTGTCATACCACTCGTGTGTTCATGAATTTGTGAATATTCGTAGGCAGTCGATCACTGTGGGTCTCATTGAGTTGTTCATAAGCAGAAGATACAGAAGATGAACAAGTTTCACGATATCTTCGTATGCATTTAGCAAATGTTTTTTACGTCTGCAAGCTTAAATTAAAGCCTGAACATAATCAACAGTGGCAGAGGACACTCTAGCAGAAAGTTAAATGTATGAAATTGCACTTTTTGTTTCGGAACGTTTTTAAATAATCTGATCTTTTTGCAACAAAAAAGCGCGCTATGAACATTCACAGAAATGTATATGCATTTGTTACTTACTTAGAGGTAATTGGACGTGACAACGTTGGACCTTTTTTGTAACCTATTCTTTATAGTTTACTGGGTTTCTTGATATTCCTTATAAAAAAGATGTCATTTTCCTCACGTTTCCTGAGGTTCAGTCAAACGGTCTAGAGTTACATTGGTATAGTTCGCGTTCTAAACAGCATGTCGATTTACATTCACTACAACTTTACTTATTTTTATCTTATTTAGTTGATTTAACTTATTAATATTTAACTTTCGTTTTCAGTTTATTATTAGTTGAAATATCTAATCTTTGCTTTAGATTAAGTTAAATGAGTTTTTCTTGCTCTAGTTTACTGTCTATTTAGTAGATTTGTGCTCTTATAAGTTTGTTTTAACTTCATTATTTTATTGTTATTGCATAATTGCAAAGTTTATTATCACACACTTTGCTGTTGGCAATAAAAAGATGATTTCAATAATTGCAACTGGTTTTTCCTACTTTTATATACTTCATCTTTTATTTACACTGGGTTCCACCCTTCTTTTCCAGACTGTATACTCTTTTTACACGTTGTCCTAGATAACAGGAGGTTGGGGCTTTCACATGCAGATCTTGAACCCAAAGTAGGATTCTACCGTTAAAAGAAAGCTTTTTAATTTTTGTCAGAAAACCTATCACTTATTTTGAAGTAAATTAAAGAAAATTTATAAAAAAGTCTCCATCTGTCCTTTGACATAACCTTGGAGAAATATAACATGCACAAATATTCGTCAGCTGCTTAAATTATTAAAGTGGGTTTCAAAGAGGTCACGTAGTGTAAAAACATAACACATTAATCTTAAGAATAAAGATTTAAGAATTCCGCAGAGGACATTTGTTTATCTCGACGTTTTTGACGTCTGACGAACTCATATATATATAGCCGACACGACCATCTTCATAGGAATTAGTTCTTAAAAAAATATTTCAGTAAATGTTTTAAAGAGATACTTAAATTTAAATGTTTTGATACAAATCCGAAAATAAGCCTTAGTTTATAGGACAATCTGAAACTAATTGTAATTAAATAAGGGAAAAACGTACAAACCATCTTGGCTGTCTTGCTTTAATTTGTGACTGCTTTACGCCTATGGAGCTTAAGTACTATAAAACAAATTGTATTCCCCTGTGCAAGCGTTTTCACAAGTGTAAGTGTAAGTGCCGATTTGCGAATGAAAGTCATAATGTTGCAAACTTCAGCATTTTGCATGACTTCCTCGTCGCAGAACATTTCATTAATATCAAGTATTTATTAAAAGTGATTTATTTATTCTCCTTGACAAACAAAACTAACTTTTCATATTTCTTTGGAGTAAAAAAATTTTCCAGAGTTGTTCTTTATTATTTCTACGTTTTCTTACATGTGTCAGTGCCAATTTGCGAGTAACTGGGTCAACACGATGGGTAACTGACTTCATTAATAATTTACATGTTTCAGCTGATCCTGGCGATTTTTCAATTTATGCCCACTAACATTAGTAGTGTCATGAGGTTTATCAAATGCAATCCTATGAAAGGCCATATAGAATTTGAATTCTAACATTGTTTCGTAGTTAATAAGCCGAAATATTGCTAAATATTTTAAAAGTATCCTGCAGGTAGGTAGTACCTAAAGAGGAAATAAAGTTGAAATTATTTATACTTTGCGTTTTCTTTTGTATGATTTTTCGCATTGATAATGTTATCCTCAAATAAAACTGTATGCATACCATATGTATACAGAAATTAAGACAAATTAGACATAGTTGAACGCGTTTACTCACCTGTGCATTTACGTCGACCTTTAAAAATAAGATATATGTAAGATATATAAATAACATTTGCGGAAAGAAAGTGGTTTTGGAAATTAGTTTTTATGAATATGGCTATGCGGCTCATATTTTTGAATGCCCCAAGCCAGTAAGCCAAGGTGCCGATAATAAATATTGTCCGCAACGGAACGTATAGTTTACTAAAAACTATATTTCTGCATGACTTATATTCAATAAAGCCTTCTTAACATTACCTTCGCGGTAACATATGCGAACGCTTTGTTAATGCTTAGGTAGAGCGCTGCGCTAAAACAAAATTCTGACGAAAAATTTTTTGTTACTGCAGTTTGCGTATAAAAAGAAAACAGAATAGCTAAACATAAATTGCTGTTTGGTTCCGAAAATAAATTCGATTCCTTAAATTGACTTCAATTCCACTTGAGCAACTTCGGAGAAATTTCCCAGTTTTGAAGAGAAAATTTGACCAATTTTTTCTACTTATTCTGGGATCCTTCCATAGCACAATGCTTATTAATAAGAAGTTAAGTTTTGTAGCATAGGATAGTTTCTTCGTTATAAACTTGCTCGTGATTTCATTAAAATAAGTGCTTAGTTCGCTTCACAATTTTAATAGTGTGTGCAGCTTTCCAAACTGAAGCCCTTAGATTATTAAGTTTGCTCAGTTGATCAAAAAACCTGGCAAAATATATGCAAAACTACCATGTTAAATTGCTTCGTGAAAGTTCATTGCAGCACTTGCAATATTGTCTATTCATTTACACTCGTTACCCATGACTCAGATGTTTAATTTTCAATTCTTTACGACAGATGGGTTGGTGGAAAATATATTCAAGCGGCCCTGCAAGACATGTTCATGCTGAGCCCGGCCACATGTAAATTAAGGCAAAGTTATATTTGCATTCTAATGAGTTTTATCGAACGTCGACCTTTGATAGCCAATTTAGAATTTGCATTTGTGTTTTTTATGTATTCACTAATAGAGCTCGTTTACCGACATATCTTAACAATATCATGTAGAGACCTAGTGCCTAAAGAAGAGTTTTAATTAATTTTATTTTGTGTTTCCTTTTGGGTTATTTTTTGCTTTGGTAGTGTCATCCTCAAGAAAAAAATATATGCGTATACGAATGCGGAAATATGAAAAAAAATAACACAGCTCGGTGCCCTTACTGACCTCTGATTGCGGCGTATTTTTTTCGTCCTTCTCTACGACTTTAAGATAGATGGTGCAGCTTATAAGAATTGCAGACCAACTGAAGAACAGTATTCCAAACGTAAGTAGCCCCACTGCGAGACCATAATGCCTGTAAAAAGTAATGCCATGTCATTTTAGCAACAAGAGTAGTGATTTAAATTGATATTAAGTAAGATTTTAGCGTATATTAAGGGCACCTTTGGCAAAAATAGGTTTTCAGCAAGTCATCATCTGGCCGATAATATTCAACTTTAAGCTTTTCAAAAGAAAATACTTTGCTACCAAACAAGTACAAAATAAAATATTAGTGAAGTCTTTCGTAATATATTTTGAAGACATTAGAGCAGTGAACATGACTGAGAAGAAGGCAAGCAAATTAAGCGGCCATTTTTTGTAGAAAGATATTCTAGCTGCTGGACATAAAGGAACTTTGCCCCTAAGTCAACGTTCTGAAGTGATCGAAATATACTGAGATTAAACCGTATGCTAATCACTACTACATCAATACATAAATAATATGTTGAAATTGAAAGCAAGTTTTAGAATGACAACGAATATTTCATTAGCTAAACAATTTAATGTTAATATCACTGTTAGTTTCGAGTAACGCATTCCGTTAATCTCTCATAAAAGCAGCCACAGAAGATAACAGATCGTTATTTTTAAATGGTCTACTTCGAAAACCAACCCACATTCACTGAAAAACAAATGAGCCGAGATAATACTTACAGACGATAGTGGATTACATATTTTAGATAGTCGTTACCCAAGATGTCCAATTCACTGAAGATGCCCCGGTTTTGTCCAACAAGTACGCTGCCATAGACCAGCGCTGCCAGAACCATTAATGCGAGCACTATCCAAACTGCTTGAGTGCATTTGTAAGAACCCCTGAACAGCGATGCCAACTGCATGGCGTTTTAGGAAAAGAGGTTATTCGAATAACTGGTGTGTATGTGTGTGTTTTGACTTCTAAGAAAAAACGAAAGACAGGAATTAGGTCCGCAGCTACTGTTACCAAGTAAGCAAAACATACACTCACTTGGGCATTTCCACTCACCATTTCTGCTGATGCAGTCGTTTCGCTCTAACTAGCTCTCCTAAGATAATATGCGCAGACGGCTAGCATAGCGGTAAAAGCGAAGAAGATCACAGCTAGCACAAGGAGCATCACTCCACCGGCATAGTCCCTGAAATAGTTGAAGCAATGAAGGGAAGACTGTTAATACTCTTGAGCGTTTTTCATATTGCGCCAAGAAAGCACCAAAAACTTAAATCGTTGTCTAGGGTATAAAGAAGAGTCATTGTGTCAGCCGCCTTGAGAAAGAGGACAGCTGATATAATGCAAACAAATTTAAGCAACCTGCTGTCAATAATTTGAAAGAAACAATAACGCTGTTAGGTTTTGTGCATAACACAAACTTTGTAAACTGAAGATTTTAATCAATTTTATTACTTCCATTAACCCAAAAACAAACAGACAAGGGAATAACATCGCTCGCTTGACGTCAGAGGCCCATTTATTAGAAACGTCGGAAAATTGAGGGAGATATTCAATGAGGTACTACATCCCTGTGAGCACAATTGCTACTCCAGCTAGGGCCAACATAATGCATACTACCATAGTACAGATGCGGGACCGCTTGTAGAAGGATGTCCACTACAAAGTGTTAACATGTACAGAGGTCATTTCGGATAATAATTAAGCGTATTTACTGATTTGTTAAAGGCCACAACTGAAAAATGTATGTTTTATGACTTGATATTGCCAACCGAATCGGCAACGTCAATGCATCTAGCAGATACACGATGCAGACTAAATTCAATCAACACTGTTTTTAAAGATTTAAATAGAACTCTAGAATCAACGAATGTTTGGTCTTTTTCAAGTCGGTAAATTTCAAAAAAAATATAATAGGCGATAGCCTGATTTAGATGAAACGTATCACTGTCATAGTGTTCCTGAGATATTGTTTCGTGTGTTTAAGATTTTGTGAATATCCGTAGGCAGTCAATCATTGTGATTCGTACTGCGCACTTTGAAATGGAACAGAAAGGATATTCGCGATGTTCGAAAAATCTAAGTACATATTCGGCCAATCTTTTTAAAATTCATCAGCTTAAATCGGAGCGAAATTCCAATATTAAGTAAAATTATGCTCATACATTTTCAACTAAAACTTTGTCACTTATTTTCAGGTGAATTAAAAAACGTGTAAAACGTGTCCATTTGCACTTTGACATTACCTTGCAAAAATGTAACATGCACAGATATTCGTCAAGTGAATATCTAATCAAACTGCTTTTTAAAGAGATAACCTAGAAAAGAAGATTTTTTTAATATCTTAGGAATGCAGATATGATATTTCAGTTGAGGACGTTCCATTTTTTGACATTGGGTTTTGGATTTGTGGAATGTGTAAAAATGCCCCCCACAGTCATCTTAATAGGGATTAATATCCAAAATATAATGTTTTCGGTAAATTTTTTAAGAGATCCTATTTAAAAGGTTTTTATAAAAAACTTCGAACAAAATGTGGATGTATGGACGGAAGCTTGAAGAAATTGAAAGCGCCGGAAAATTTGCCGGAACTTAAAAAACGCTCTGAAAGTAATTTTACTTTACTTTAATATGAGAAAAATATATTTTGATGCTGGAAAGTTCTTTTAATACAGGAAATGTGGTATGGTTCTCCATTCAGCTGAGGATAACAATTAAATTTGTTGCTCTAACTTACCTATTTTTTCATACGTGGAACATGATTACTATCCATAAAATGTTATTTTTCTTTACCAAAATCCAGTAGTTTTTACATTTTTATTCTTTGATCTTTTTTTCCTTTTTCGTACGTTTTTTTACACGTGTTAATGCCAATTTCTGATTGATAATTAATCCTTTGCGAACTTTGGCATTGCATGACGTCCCCACCTAAAGTTCTTTTGAAAAGTACATTACTTGCAATGACTTATTTTAATTATACTAGACGGCAATCCGTTTTGACCTTCATCACGCAATCTGGCAAGATAAAACTCAACCACTAACCGCTGCTGGACCAACGGCGAGCGCGTGTATGTTGAAGGTTGTTCGCTGACCCTCGACGAGGTCACCAACCGGATTAACTGCGGGCAAACGAGACAGATGTAAGATTATGGAATTCCAACCTTCTTAAATTTAGTAGGTATTGAGCAATTCCCATGGTTAATTTGAAAAGTCAGTTTGCCTAATAAGCTGACTTAAGTGTTAACTGTACATTTTGGTTTTCCGTGGACCCCTCTGCAGTTCAAGATAATCACCAATCCATACTGGACTAACGGTGGGGGGGCGAAAATTTGGAAGACTGTGGAAACTCATTCCGACTTATTTTGTGTAAGTAAGCGGTTATTG
>UYRU01044905.1:6194-16995 GCA_900617775.1 Dibothriocephalus latus | reverse complement strand
GGCCGACGGCGAGGCACCCGCAAACAAGGAAGTGGTTGAGGAAGAGGAGGGGGACCCCCTTCACATACCCGATGACTTCTACTATGACATCGAGGAGGAGGTTTCCAGGCCCTTTATTCAAGAGGAATGTGGCTTGCCAGAAAATCTTGTAAAGCTTTATCACTCCTTTGGTTATGACATGCATCGCCGAGACAATCTGCATGTTCTCGATAAGGACCGAATTTGTTTCATCTCGGGCAACTACTTGGAGCTGTTGACATTGAGTACTGGCGAAAAGGTCTATGTGAGATCGCTGAGCGGCTTTGGGATCGGTGCATGCACAGTGCATCCGCAAAAGACGCATATTGCGTTGGCTGAAAAGGGGACCGAACCGAACACCTGCATTTATGAGTATCCGTCCTTGAAACTATTTCGCATTCTAAGGAATGGCACTCAGCAAGCCTATGCCTACACCCAGTTCACGTGAGTTGCTCACATTGTGATGTAATGTTTTGTTGGCCGAACCATGCAAAAACCCAAATGATTTAAGTGTGTCAATGCTTCTAACTAGACTTGCACTTACCTCCTCCTTCTCCCCTCCATATCTTCTTCTTCGTCTTGCTCCTCCTCATATTTTAGTAAGGAAGCGGACAGATACGACATGTCCTTGTCCAACACTTTTAAATACGGCAATAAGACCTCCGGGCGGGTTTGATTTTATCCATCCCATCGCGATTACGATGCCACTGAAGCTATAAAGCGGATGAAGTCGAGGTCAGTATGCAAGATTTCACTGCAGTCCACATTAACACTGACAGTGGTTATCTTCCACCTACAATAGCTCCAATACGAATTTCTATTTTGGCTGCATTTTCTCGAAATTAATATACAAAGGGCCAAATGCGGACTGAGTTAATTAACGTTTAGCGCCGTTATCTAACCTGGAATAGCTGAATCCCTTTCAGGTCACAAAGCCACTAAGTGAGCATGATCAGCTGTTGACCGCTAGGGACAGGAGAGCCTGAGACCAGCTGCTCCAGGTTTATTACTGTTCCAACCAAAACCTGTAGCCAAACAAAAAACAGGTGTGCACACATGAAGCCTTGGCGGCATCTATCTCTGGCATTGTGGAATGGACGCAACACCGGTGATTTGCGTGGTATTTGCCGCAGTATCTCTCTTCTCTCACCCCTTTTGCCGTAAAGACCACATCAGATTCATACTCAAGCCACAAGATATAGATGGCGATGCAAAGCGGGGAATCCTTAGGGCCACAAAAGCAAGTTTCAAGCTCAGCCTCCCGATTTTATGTCTTCGTCGTCGTAGATCAGCGGGTAACAGTATATTATAGATACCGCCACTGAAACCAAAATCCCAGAATTCTGCGATACGGGACCGGTGTATTGGGAGTTATACGGGTGAGATGTTACGAGGGCACATGAGAAGAAATAAAAGAAATATGGGAAACAAAACAGGAAATAGAAGATAAAATGCTCATAAAAAGCTAATATGTATCGACGGAAATGCGCACAATAATTGAAAAAATGAATTAAAATAACATGTAATAAATTAAATAAAAAATTAAACAATACATTAAAAAATTATCACTACCACCGAGCTTTTGGTTTCCGTGGTGGTACCCATAATATGCTGTTGCCGATCAGCGGAGGAATACATACAGCATTTTGATTTTGCAATGCTGTTGGCCCTTGACATTTGAATCCTGTCTGCTGTGCGCGCATTGCGCACGGGATTTTTTTTCGATTGCATGTGTTTGCGTAGGTTGTTGCTAACAAAAGCAGCCGAGCCCAGTACCAACGCCATCCACCGGTAAGGATACTCAACGCACGAGCGCAGTTGCACTTCTGAGGCATGTCTATCAAAATTAACGGATTCCGCATTCATCGCAGTTGTTTGCACTTGGTACAGAAATTGCCGTTTTACTAAAAAAAATGACGCCTTTCCAGTGTGTCTAGAAGAGGTGATCGCATCTTCTTCTTCTGAAGTACCAATAGTTGGAACACAGTTCACTGATGATAACTGGCATTATACCAGTCGCTAGGTATAATGTTAGACAACTCAAATCCTCCTGGCGATCATGAGTGTTGAATGCGACTGAACGCAAAGGAAACACAACTGTTAGTTTATCTCAGTAAATCAAGAGATCTTTTTAACCATTCGAGGTAGCGTGCTGCAATATAAGTCTGATAACCTATTTTATATTCCGAAGAAGGTTAACGCGATACACACGGTGTTGAGCGTTCATGGAGGAAGACTGGTATATGTTTATCTATCGATAATAATTAATTCAGAAATTTTATTCCTGGTTTGCATCCTTCTGCGGACAAACCCCAATTGTTAAGGCATTTTGCGTGAACAATGCCTTTGATGAATTAGGTCAGATCGAACATGATAAATCAGAACGAATATTTTACTTCTAACGCTCAGATTATATGAATCAGGTATTTAAAATTAACATCCCATTTCAGACCCGACGGAAATCTCATCGCAACCGTTGGACTGGACCCTGATTTCTTACTGACAATCTGGGATTGGAGGGAAGAACGCATCGTTCTTCGCAACAAAGCCTTTTCGCAGGACATCTTCCGAGTTCTCTGGTCTGCCGATTTGCCGGGAATTCTCACAACCGCCGGCACAGGCCACATAAAATTCTGGAAGATGGCCAACACCTTCACTGGTCTGAAGCTGCAAGGCAACATTGGAAAATTCGGCAAGGTGGAGCTGTCTGATATTGAGGGCTTTGTCACTATGCCCGATGGAAAAGTTCTCTCCGGCTCTGAGTGGGGCAACCTCATTGTATGGGAGGGTGATCTCATCAAAGTGCAGATTTGCAGGAAGGGCCAACGTCCCTGTCACACGGGGCTTATTATGCAGATCATAATTGATGAAGGAGAGTTAATGACCATCGGCACTGACGGCTACATAAGGGTAAGTTTACGTTCACATTTGACTTCATAGTTTTGCCTTGAATTCAATCCTGCAGTTATCTAAATCCTTACTTTCGAAACACAAGCAACTTAGAATTAGCGAAAATAATCTAGTAAAGTACAGAAATCTACTTTCGCCATCTTGTATATGTAGACCGCCATTCGGTGATTGTCTCAAGCTGGCATCCGTAAGGAAACGAATGGGAGGATAGTATGGTCTCGGGGTGAGACGTTCTTTCGGACGCAAGTTCGTTCATGTGATCCTATTGGCCATGTGCAGCACAAGGGGAGCGTAAAAGTGCCTTAGGCAGGCATAGACCCATAAAAACTGGAATAGCTTTTGAGTCAGTAGACGCTGGACTCGAAATGAAACCAATTGAGCACTCTACTGACTATCAATAGTCTGTTCCCGTTTACAGGCTTCAATATATGCATTTCCTCCTTTATACAGTTCGGGTAACTTAACCTATCAGTTTGCTTGATAAACGTTTTGGTCCAATGCAAGCAGACTAAATGGGGTAAGGTCAGTTAATGTAGTATCTCGCTTTGGAAGTGAATTTAGCCCGTTAGGGGATAAAACTCTACAGTGTGAAGTCCGTCTCACTATGATTTTACGTAGTTCTGCCGGGCACTTAGACTTCGTTACCTGGCGACGCCCTCAGCGGGGCAGATTTCCAGCTTTACACAGAGATTTATATTCCATAGCTAACAGCTTCTCATCAACCGTTGTTTGCCACCTTGATACCTAGAAGAATCACCAAGCTACGCGGCTAGAGCCAGCATCAGATACCCCGCATGAGTGCAGCAGTCAACGTTGGTGTGTCAACAACCTTGAAATTGAATTCTAAAACTCCTGAACTGCTGCCTTTTTTCATGCTTCATCTGGCATCTCTCGTAGTACACAACTGTTCCCATACTGACGCGAAAGACTGAACAATTTTGGTCAACAGCAACGTTGTTCTAGTATAAAGCTTGAAAGAGAAGTGCTCATCACTGCTCCTACCACTCACAAAGGGACGGTCGTAACTTAAAGTTTTAGCGAGTTCGACAACCACCGTGAACTTAAAAAAGAAGTCGGGAAGAGTATTCTGGAACTGTTGACAAATATGTGCAGCCGGTAACAATTACGTTGGTCTACAACCTTAGATATCCCTGGCCCCTAGTCTTGTGGGTACTTTTACTTTTATTGGTTTTACCTTAGTTTTTGTTTAGTTTATTTTGTTTAGTTTACTATTTAGTTTGTTAGTTGAAGTTTGGTTCAGTTTTTAGTCTCGTCAGATCCAGGCAAAGTTTGGCAAATATTCTTAACTAGCTACTATATACTAAACTAAATTAACTAAACTAAGCTGAACTAAAAATTAAACTACACTAAAACTGAAATGAAATTAATAAATTAAAGACTAGAATAAAAAATAAACTAGTACCACCGGTCCTGTAAGACAGTATTCTAGGGTAAGGGGTACCTAAGGTGATAGACCAACTTAATTGTTACCGCGCAGTCGCTAGCTGTTTTGCCACGAGACGGACACGTAGCATATCAAAATAAACCAAGAAGTGCTGTTTCTTCCTATTTTAGACATGGGAGTTTGAAGCTGTGGACACCGCCGAATGCCCATCCGAGGGTGCCCTTTTTGAGTTAGAACCAATGAACGAGCTTCAGGTCGATACCGACGCAAAATTAATGTTTCTGGAGAAAGTTGTTGATAGGGAAACCATCTTCTGGTATTGTCAGGTAAGATGAAGGGGATTCACTAGCGATTCCCCGTTTAAAACGGTTTTTCTAAAATTCTGAACTGCCTTTCTTACAAAAAGAGCTGTTGAAAAGCACAATAGCTGTTTGGTCGCTGACTGGGTGAAATACCTAGTGTGTTCATTTATTTTAAATATCCTGCTCACCAAAGCTCTTCACACGACCTGCTAATTATACAACTGTTATTTTCAGTGCTGCTTTACAACGTAGAGAGGTCTTGACCTTATGTAACGGTATGTACCCTGATAAATAAATGTTTGTAAATTGTGCCCTTACCAACCAACTGCATCAAAAGTTTTTTTGCGTAACCTGGTCTGTGAAGGTCTCGTTTAAGTACTGTTGCTAGTTTGAAACTATCTAGGAACGAAATGCAAACTGGACATTACCGTCAAAGACAAGGGGGACTGGAATGGCCATTTCTAGCTTGTAAACTGCCATCAGCCAGCCATATCCAACCCTAGATGGTCCACCACCCGAGATTCGAACCCACGACCTGCTGATTAGAAGCCCAGCGCTCGAACAATTAAGCAACGGTCTGGTTTTATTGTCGGTTGAGATCGGGAATATTGTCATTGGCGGATAAATGCTCACTGATCGACTATGGGGCTCACTCGCCTCCTTCTGCATTAGGACTCTCTCGAGTCCTGTCAGTAGCTACATAGCGGCTAGTACGATAGGCACGGTCATGGTTACCACAAGTTTAGGTGGAATTTAGTCCAAGTTAACGTTGGTTTGTAGACTGCGGTGCGAATCTCACTGGGTGCTTCATTTCTTTGGCGGTAACTCCCTTCAAGGTTATTTTCAAGTCTGGTTTAATGCGTTTGGGTCGGGGGGAGGGCACGTCACCTGTTACGCCACCATTGGTGCATTGAAGTATTTTATGGATGCTGGGTTCGAAGAGGGAGACTGAAGGAAATAGAGAAGGGAAATCAATAGTGTTATTTTACTTTAGCCTAACGGTTGTTTAAGTGCCTGTGGAGATAATAGGTTTTTTTGCCTTTTCGACGTCTTTTTCCACATACAGTTCTTTTTCTATCGCTTGTAATAGGACGCAAATGGTGCGGTGTGGAAACTGGACCTATCCTTCTCTCACACCTCCGCTGCGCCGCAGAAGATTCTGTCCTATCACGCTGGAGCAATTGTAGATTGTGACGTCTCACCTTCCTCATACCTAGCCACGACAATTGGCGCTGATGGTAAGGTTCCCCTCAGCTTTATATAAATATGGCTAAAGCCAACAGTTCCAACGTTATTTACGACTGTCCAAGAAAGTTATTAATTTTATTTTAAACACTAAACTGCAAACGGGAAATCCCACAGGGAAAGTTGAGGAACCGGACACTTCTCTCCCTGTACCATGTGCCAAAGCTCACCACTGTCCGGTATTTGATGACATGGTAGTCTGCGCGCGAGGTTTTTTATAGCAAATCGGGCTCCCTAAACGGGCCGCATGATAAGTGCGCTGGACGAACACAGGGCAGATCAGGGCACGGCAGGCGTTATTCGGGGTGTGTATTCATAATAAAATGCCGAGCATGGGAGGGGGGACGTGGGGGCACGCATAGGGGTGGCTTCGGCCGTGCCAGGCAACTGCATCTAATATCGCCTTCAATCTTCTTGACTCTGGGTGGAGGAGGAGAGAGTTCGGTAGATATTGCGAACGTTTACTATCCTTCAAAACTAATCCACGTGCGGATCACCGCGGTTGTCTCTAGCTAGCTGGAGCACGCGGTGGACGTTGTCGAAACCGACCGTTGAACTGTCGTGTTATAGCACCACATCTACCTAGAAATGTGTATCACCATTGTGAGTGGAGAGGTTAAACAACCCGCAAACGCACACTTGTTGTTTCCTGCTCCACAAGATTCAGACCCCATAGAGAAAAGAGTCTCGGATCTTGTATGAATGCGTATGCCGTAAAATCTATCTTTGGTCCTCGGGGGCGGATCAAGGTTTCTTGACGATCAGACGAAGCCCGCACAGTCGCCTCATGCAGCTGCGGGTGACTAGGGAACGTGGTCCAATCCGCTTCCAAGCGCACATATCGTCAGTATGATCGAACGCCCCACGCATCGTGATACTGTTTCCAGGTGCTTATGTTTTAGTAACTCCTTTCTTAAGAAGTGTTATATTGACATTAGAATGTAGGTTTTGAAAACCTTTGTGATTTCCCTCATCTTTTTGTATGTATTAAGCCTTTGTGGGATTCCGCACACCTAATTGTAGAACACAGGAATAGGAATTTCTGTCGTGATGCGATAAAGTCCAAAAAGATTACAATTAGGGTTAAATTTATTGTTCCGTTTACAGCCAGGGCTAAACTTAATGTCAGTGTTATTATTAGGAGTAGAGTTAGAACACAGAACTGGGTAATCCTACTGAAATTTAACAAAAAGTCGCTCGCATAAGGGATGGCTTCTAATTCCCCGTCTTTCATCCTCATACTTTTTTCATACCAAACTTGTCATTTGAGACAGTAGTTCCAACTTGTCCTGCTTTTACCATAGAAGTACGGAGCTACCATTAGGCTGAACATCTTAGTGTAAATATGTAATTAACTTTTTTTAATATGGCAGGTGTTGTTAGCTTAATGTTTTTGCCCGAAACTCAAACCTTTACCAAAAAACATTTCAGGTTCTATCCGCGTCTACGATCTACCAAAGAGAGCGGTTTTGGTGGAACATAGGTTCTGTGCTCCCGGTTCTGTCGTAATTTGGGTTCCGAAAAAGGTAAAATTTTCAACTCTTGTGGCGTCCATTATCCTTACGAAAATCACCTTATTTAAAAATGAAAATGGCAAATCAAAAGAGTTTTAAGGTTATGGCAACAAAGATCGAATATTGAGCTATTTTAAAGAATGTTAAACAGATTTTTTATGCTTGATTTCAAATCAACTTCACGCCCACAACCTAAAAAAGACAGCTAATTTATGTTGGCCCATGTTGAATCTCACTGCCTCGCCACTCCCCCCTTTCATACACAGGGAGCCTTAGCAGTTCTCGCCCCGTTCCCCCGCCCTAAGTTCTACTGTAACCATTTGTCCACCGCTTCTCTTCAAACATTGGTTGCCTGTCTGTACGTGTCTGTCCTGTCGCCTCAACTGGTCTAAGCTGACCATTTCACTTTGTCTTCTGTTCATTTCGTCTGACGTCAGATTAATATCATCAACTGGAAAATTAACGAGTGCATCTCGATTTTTCCGGCGAAACTTTCTTCGTCTTTATTATATCATCTCAGAATACACAGTGTCTCATCTATGCGGTAGTAGAACTGTTTGTTACAGGCATTTCTACTGATCATTATCAGTTAGGTATCCATACTCACCCTGTCTTTTTCTCTGAACAGATTGACCCCAAGAGTAAGACGATAATCGCGGGTTTCGGGGACGGAGTCGTGCGTATCCTGCAGATCGGCCAGAGCAAGCGTACTGACGACTATCAGCAGCCGGCTGTTGTTGCAGACCTTGAACTCATACAGGTGCTGAAGCCGCACTCGGATGCTGTGCGGGCGATGGCCTACGATGAACGGGGAAAGTTCTTTGCTTCATCGGTTAGTGCTTCCACACACTACACACCTCTTCGCGCATTTATTAGTTCATATAATTTGACTTGCGCATCGGATGTGCTGGCTCCTGAAATGTTAACCAAAATTCTGAAATCTGTTTCGTTTCGAAAAGATTACTTAGGTAGGGCTGTAATATTACTTACCGGAGAGCATAATCCAACGATACCTCAGTCACATCAGCGTATCGGCGTTTGAATGAAATTCTGTAAAAACGAAACTGTAAACTGAACTACTTAAGTAGGATGCATTTTCCTGTTTAATTTTTAAGGTTCTTATATATTCAGATATATTATATAGAAATCCTGTGTAGCAATTTTATTTTTTATGCACATTGGGTAGCGTATGACATCTTTACTCTTTTACTTCAAGAAAGCATATCCTTCCGGTCTAAAAAACCCTTTTCAATTGCCGAATGATTTTGAACTGTCATTACACTTGCATTCTTGGTTTGCGAACTACATGCTGTAGACATTCTGCCTAAGGAAAATCACGTATCCCTCTACGCTGTTAGATAGATTTCCTAGAAGTGCTCACAAAAGTTTGCATTGGACGAAGAACATATTGCATGCTTTATAGATAAAATTGCTAAACTGACAGATACGATGCTTCCCATATGGATAATTTAGGGTCTTAGAAATGTGTTAATTACATATTTTTAAAGACCGAAAAATAACCTTTCTCAAAAAATAACCTTTGAACGAGACTTAACGTGCTTTTAAAAGAATACGAGAAAGGATATTTTCCTGCATTTTTTCCACCCAATATAATTAAATTAATAAGGAAATCGAAAACCAATTAGAAAATGCATATTACTTAAACAATCGTTTTTACCAAATGTGGTTTTTGTCAGCGTTTGGAAAGAAGCCGATTCATAAACCAGTATCCTAGTGTAAATAAGATATTTTTTAGTTCTTGGTCTTTTGGGAGGTTACAATACTAGCAAGATATCTAGTAAGGGAATTGATATTCTAAGCCAACTTATGCCTTATTGGTTTAGGTTACATTTTTTATTAAGTCATTCTTGTACTGGTTTTTGGGCAATTGTGTACACTTGTAGTCTGATTTTGTCTGCGTCCTGTTTACTTTCTCTGTAGGGCGACGATCTTACACTCTTCACCTTTCATGTCGAAGGACAGAAGTTGGAGCCCATCGGGTTTGCAAGACTTCCGGCCGTTGCACGGAAATTGATTTGGCGATATGCCAAACCGAATGATCCAGAACCAACTCTCCTTCTCTTTATGGACAACAGTTGCGTGATCGAGGTGTGTTACTGCAGGATGCCGATGTGAATATCAGCCTAGTATTATTTACCTCCCCCCGTCTGTGTAACAACTAACATTCTATGACCAATATTGGGAAGGGTGGAAATCAAACAAGTAGAATGGATTTGCTATGAGACATAATCGAATCACCGACCCAGATTCCATGCTTCTGAGCCAAAACCACCAAGCCCGACTCCTGTACATTTTATTCGCAAGGCGAGGCCATATCCGTTGGAGAATCAGTGGTTAATATTAATTTCGCAACAACTTTTCGTCTTCCCTATTGTCTGCATTAAAAACTATTCAAATGTTTGAAGTTACAGGCGGTCACTATAATTTGGCCTTTCGAAGCCGAAATTGACGATACACGACCATTTGTGTCAACGGTTTTGAGAACGAAGTTATCCTTGACTAACAGTTGAAAAAAAAACAAAAGAGGCAGACAGATATTTTCTAGTTGTGGGGACTTGATCGAGTTTCAGAAACTTTCCTTTAAACCCTGCTTCTCTTAGCATAAACAGAGTAACAAAAGAGCGCTAATTCTACCTGAGTAGGACGCGCTTCCTTCGACTTCAACTGAAGTGTTGGGTTAAAGGTTAAGGTTCGGTTAAATAGAAGTGTTAAGTAAAGAGTTAGGTTCAGAGTTAAAATTAATGATATGATCAAGTTTACCTGCTACGGACCGTGTTATCCAATCCAAATTTATTAAACTGAAGACTGGATTTCCTTTTTCCGTCAAATTACACACCCCTTATTTGCATATTTCATATTGTGTTCCAGCGCCTCACTGGAGTAATAAAACAAACATATGCTAGAAATCTGAGTAATTCTACTGCACTCCACAGACGCTGTTTATTACCTCGTTCATCTTTCCTACAGATAAAACTACCTCTATCATCCTTTCAGTTTCACAATAGCCCATATGCTCTAATTTTTTACATATTAACTTCCTGCCGGCTGTTCTACTGATTGAGCCATCGCGACCTGTAGGTATCTATTACCAAGCAATGAGAAAAAGCTATTAAAACTGAGCAGTTTTGTTGGGTCTCGAAACGTTTACCCGCATGTTTTAACGGGAACGGCATCACGCCGTCTGAAATTGAGGGTGTAGCGCGTGTACTTGGTCGAAGATGGCATGATAGGCAGTTTTTGAGTTGCTATCAGGCTTCAAACAGTTATCATCCTACTTTGATATCAGGCCGCTCTACTAATTGTCCCGTGGGCAAGAAGGGAGTAAATACCCCCTGTGAAGAGACTGTAGGTGGATGACGCTAACAGCATGCCTTAACCGTAATCCT
>UYRU01044903.1:4384-15633 GCA_900617775.1 Dibothriocephalus latus | reverse complement strand
TCAGGCGAATAAACATATTGTCCCAGCGATCGAGTCTTCTTCTTCTCAGCTACACAAGTTCGCTATAAACTACTTCACGGGCAGATTACTTCTTGTAATGGGTTCCCAGGCTAGATTTTTGCCGCCAGTCTCTTTGTGTCATTTCAGCAAAGAGAACATCGAACAAGGTCGTAAGGGAAATGAAGTCGTTTATTGCCCCTTGAACGTTGGCTATATGCAATAAGCGAAGTTATAGATGGGCCAATCAGGTTGTGTCTTCATGTGCCTAAAGGCCTGATTGGCCATCACGCGCGCGCCCGTCGGCGCACGACTTCATCCTAGCCGGCTGGTGTCACCTCTAGGCGCGCGCACATCGCGCACGTTGGTTGTCTGTAGGCGGGCCGATAACGTATCCTGAGTGTTTACTCGGACCACTTGTTAGGAATAATCCCAACATTACTGATGTTACGACTACTCCGTAGGGGCACAAGGTGGACTTCGTAATTTGCAATAGTTGAACTGTCGCCATGCTGTGGGTTTAGCAGTTTATGATAGCGCCTAGGATAAACGCTTCGACAGGGTAAGTTAACGTCTGGGTTCATGTTATGATTGGTCGTCGTCGATCGATGCCGATTCTACAAGATTGATAGCATTTCTTTTGAGCATCTGATATTTATTGTTTCCCGAAGAACTTACATTATACAAGTTCAAAGGTTGGCATCAGACAATTTGAGAAGTAGCCACGATGGCCGGAGTAAGAAATTTATCCGCCTGACGTTTTGGCTTCATGCTTGAATCCATTATCAGATACGTGTAATTCATACACAGGCAGTTGCGGTATTTATGGCATGCAGTCGGTATGCTACCACACACTTATGACACATAACGGCCCTCTGGTGCAATAGTTGCTTGATTGCCCTGTTCGATGTCGGCTGGATTATTGTTTGGCCATCGGCACTGGCGTTAGAAAATGCGTTCGCCTGCGTGCCTCCCGAATGGCTCCAAACTAAGTATCAGCACCAAGTATGGGGCAAGGAGACAGTTGTACTTGTTATTGGACTGAGGGCAGATGAACCATGCACCAAGCAGCTCGCGACACAAGCTATTGACGCTTCCCGCGAGAATTTTGACCTCGTCGAACTTGAATGTTTGGCCGGGCTTCGTTGAAAAAGTTGTAACTTGAGAGTTTGCATCATTCATCCGCAATGGTGATGTGTCTTCAATCATCCGCGTCCTGAAAAGTCTTCCTATTTCTCCGAAGTCCTTGCTTTGTCCCAGATCTAGTTTATGATTTCGGACGTTTCTTGCCGTGGCAGTGGGTCTTTTGGTCGCAATATCCGACGTCTAATGGTTGCCTCCGGTCTATCGACGACTGTCACAACGAGAGGTGCGAGAAGGCGGCCGACAGCCATTGTGACATTCATGACGTACAAAAGCGCCCACTAAAATTCGGACTTAGTGTGATTTTGTCATTCGTCTGGCTTGCGTAGTTGTGCAGATAGCCATTTTTCTTCTGAGCACACTTTCTGTACAAATCCCACCGACGCTGTCAAGGATTTCAAAATTAATAAAACAAATTCACTGTTTTCCTTTTTTCTTCTCATTCTCACTTGCATAGCCTCTTCAAAATCTGACCGAAGATGAAGAAATCAGAGTATCCAACATTCTGAGCACGCTTCGAGAGAAAGTTAGAACGCAACGCATTCAGACTTACCCAATGTTCCGAGACTATGACACGGTAAGAATGTGCGTATTGCTTTTGTGTTAAAGGAAAAGCCGACAAAGTGCTTTCAACAGGGACTTCCTCGGAAAGTACTTTGTTGTAATAACTCTTCAATGTTTTTTGACTTTATTTTGCAAGAACTCACTCATAGAAGCCGAAAATATATCGTTCTAAAAGCCCGCAAGCCATAATAGTATCTCCCTTTTTCAGTCAGTTAGACCGCGAAATTTTACTTTAAAAACCACCTATCGAGATGATCACTCAATCAACAGATTGGTGACAACGTCGAGGTGTGGTCAGGTTATTGACTGCCTCATGACGATTTTAGTCTTTAATGCTCTAATTTCGGGGTAAGTTCCAGAATCCAGTATTTAATTCGACTTGGCATTTGACTATGTTGTTCTACAAGAGTAGACAAGTTTGTTGATCGCACATATTTCTACGCCATTCTCCGGAGACTCTCCGACATTCTAAAACGTCAACAAACACAAGAACCTAAGAGGACCGAATATAAAGGTTATTTAGCGGTTGGTGCAGTGATTCAGTGATTTGATTTTGCGAGAGGCGTGTCAAATAGCAGACTGGGTCATCTCAACATTGCGCTTGAAAGTTTAGATCTTTGGTGATCGATAGTAAAATATTGGCCTGCTACTCCATTATTTGCTGTTCTTTTGTCGTCTTGGAAACCAGATCATCAACCAACAAAATATATTTGCATAAATAACAAGTGCTTTTTATCGGATTCCGCGGTTTAGGGTAAAGAAGCACTTAAAAGTCGTAAACAGAAGGTGAACATGTGGCCTCTGAGTTCATCTTTGTGAAACATGTAGTCCAGAAAGGTGTAGAAGGTGTTAGACGTAACAAATGGAAACTTCACAATGACACAGCACATTTGCAGTGTCTATTAGCAGTCGTACAGGAAATGTTTGTCGACAAAAATACGTTTATGTTGACTGTCTCTTAAAGTACCGCCGATTCCAGTGAGTTTCTAGTGAATTGTCTCTCAGAGTTTTTTTTACTAATCGCACGTAAGCTGCGCGTCACGTACAAAAAACCCTATGAAGATTGCACGATCTCTGGTCTTCTTCGGTTCGGATAATTCGGTGTCTATGTGAAATGTGTTATATTAGTTTTGCCTTCAGTATGCATCGAGAAAGCATTCTATCCTTGGCATTGCCATATTTTATGTTTCGTTGGTACAGATAAAACCTGACCGTCCCTTTCAGATGACGGATTTCATTCAAATTTGTAGTAGAACTTAACTAGAATCCTACGAAGAGTCTGATTACAATGTTTTACATTGAAAGCAATAACATGTCCTGCCTCCGGGTCCACGGAATAAAAGGAAGCAGCTCCCTCCCTCCTTCCCTCAATCCATCCATCCACCCACCCAACTGAATGCTTTGCATAATAAGTACTTCTTTGTTATGTCTGTTTTCAGAGCACTGCGCTCACGCGAACAATGACTCCAATGCAGCTGGGTCGAGCTCTACATTTTCTCGGGTTGGACGTCGGATCCGAGGACTGCCGTCTGTTGGCCAAGAAGTTTGCCGATCCGGTCACAAAGTATGTTAATTATGCAGCCCTCTGTGAATCCATCGACCCCATGTTCCAGGCTTCGGCCCCCGTCAAAGACTTGACTCAACAAAGTGGAGAGGAGGATGCCGGACCGCCGCCAAAGATTGGGGATTTTGTGAAACCAGCACAACGCTGCGACTGGGATGCCATATCTACGCCAATTGCGAAGTCGAGTGGAGACTCGGCTGCTCTGGAAACCCTGATGGCCCGCATACGTCATTTGGTCTTAGTGAATCGAATTCGACTAAAGGGCTTCTTCGAAGACTTTGACCCCCTGCGGAGTGGACGCATTACGAAGAACCAATTTATGAGAGCCCTCAGCAACGCTAACATAAACAGAATAGGCCTGCATGATCTTACACCTGCCCAGTGCAATAAATTGGTTGAAAATTACATATCATCGGAGGATCCAAGAATGGTGCGGTGGACCGACTTTGTGAACGACGTGGAAACAGGTTAGTTTGCAGTTCAGTTCAGGTCAATTTTATTGGGGGAAAGTTAGGCAAACGCCATTGAGTTCCTATTGGTGACATAGTGACTGAAAAATGCATCAGTACAGTAGAAAACTTCAGTGGTCGTTCACATGATTGTAGACAAAAAGTGAGTAGTCTCCAGTTAACTGATAACAGTAAACATACACGACTACTCACTCCTAACTAGTAGTATGATTACATACGTATGGTATTTCGGCTCGTAGGCGATGTCAATGGCACGAGCCTTTAAGTGTGACAATATCACAAAAATGAGCAGACAATCAACAAGCCCTTCGCATGTGCCTCGTTGTTTTGCAATGGATAACACCAAGTGCATTTCAGTGTGCTTAGTGCTCTGGGAGATCTGTCATAACTATACTACTAAAAATAGAACAGTACTCAGCCGTAGCACTGAACATGTGATGCATCGGTTAAGAAGCTGGATTTGTTTCAGGGTATCAGTGTCATCATCAGCCTCAAAAACAGCCAATTGTTAAAACATGAAGACTAGGTGAGGTGAACCGAGGGAAAATTGGTGACCCTTAAAATATATTCAACTTGCTTCCTAAGTTTTGGACAGCCGTATATCCTGTCGAGTATCAAGCCCGAAAAATATATTAAGTACGTTAATAATACTTGTGATTACAGCTGAAATTAATGTGCATTCCTAATACAAGTGAACATGCGAGTCCCAGGAAGTAACTGAGAAGAAGATAATGTGATTGCTGGGACAAAACTTTTATTCGTCTGACATATGGAGGTCTGTCGCGGATTCTTCACCAGAGACATTAGCATAAACAGTAGCAGAAACGGGTAATTCATGCAGAGGGAGTTGCAATATTTATAGGATACAGTCACATATAATATTGCACATCTGCGACAATTAACGACTCCCCATCGAGAATAATTTCCCGCTTGTGCGCTAATTGCTTGATGACCGGCGCGCGGGCCGTGACCTACTGAACTTTTCTCACACGTAGTAGAATCGGACGGGATGATTGCTTGGCCATATGGTTCCCCAGCGTTGGCGTTGGATGACGTGTTGGTGAATGCGTTCCCCAAGGAGTGACCTGCTTTGGCCAAATGGAGCCTCAGCACCGAATATGGGTTTGGCAGGTCATTGCGCTTGTTGATAGCCTGAGAGCTCGTGGACGATGACTCAAGTAATTGGCGGCCCACACGACTGTCACCTTTCGCGAGAAAGGTTATTGTACACGAATATTCAGCTTCAGTGTGGACTAAGTGTACACTTTTGCGTTGCCCAACCAACCAACAATGTTCGCACAGTCAAATCTAGTAGCAGTATGTCTAATGACACATTACACGAAAGTTCAAGCGTCGATTTCGATGATGCCTACCGTGGGCTTCACGGCAAGCTGGAAGCAAATGCGGTGACTTGTGCATTGAGTAGATTATAGTGATATTAGACGTTCACCTTTAGTTACGTGTATCATCACGCTCCCTGGTCACAGCCTGGACTTAAATAGGATTTTGTGCAACAACAAGAGGACAGGGGCAACGGCACGGATCACAGCTCACACATCGTGGGCCCGCGTGCCACTACAGTACGGCCGATATTTCGTGCAAAATGCCGAAATTTGGCAAGGATTGATAATCAATCATAAAACGGCATTAAGTAGGGTTGTAATACAGATAATCGTGCAGCCTAATCTGAAGTCATTTCAGTCACGTCATGATGCCAGCTTTTTAATGGGCTTCTAATTGACCGCTTACAAGCCCACCAGACGCAGCAACTACAATACTCTGACGATGGAAGCGAGAAGGGTTCCGAAACGTCGGTTCAAATACAACAAAATATAACAAAAAGCGTACAAGAAAAAGAATAATTTGGGAATGTTTTCTCTAAAAAAGGCAGTTGAATTTTTAAGGGCAGTCAAAATAAATGCGTTAAATGCATACTACTTAAGCAGCCATTTATTTTACAAACAAACTCCTTGTAACCGGTCAGAAAAAAACACCTTAAAAAGCTGGCATACTGTCGTGACTGAAAAGACCTTAGGTTAGGCCGCACGGTAATCAACCTTACAACCCTACTTAATGCCGGTTTGCAAATGATGGCGAGTGATTATCAATCTTTCGCAAATTTCGGCATTGTGCATGAAATTGCAACCGTACTGTTCTCCCCATAACACACCAGTCAATCATGGCCTACACATAACTAGGATTTTGCTCGACAAATAGGGGGGTCATTTGCTCGTATTCCCGCTCTCCCATTGTGAACCTACTTGCCGCCAAACTCTACAACCCAGTACCTAGTAATAAAGCCATGCCCATACGCTCTGACAGACTCGCAGCCACCACCCCTGTTGTCAGTCCAGTAGACTACCATCGATGATTTTCTTTATGCAGTAACAGTTCTTAAAAACATGCATTAGCGAATTAGAGGTTTGAGTCTTAGGCAACCACCACACTCGGGTATGACTGGCTGATGACGGCTTATGAGATAGAAATGGCCGATCCAGTCTTCATTGTCTCTGTCGACAATGTTATCTACATAGACTACCAGCCACTGCGCGGCCACTGTCAGAGCGGGATAAGTGAGTTCCATTAGCAGTCGGTGAACATTTGTCAACGGTTTTCGGTACCTATGGTCTCCTTCCGATTGCTTACAGAGATTGGAGTAAGTAGTTGCTTCAATAATTCTAGATGACTAGCAATCAAACCAGGTGCCCCTGGAAGGCTTTGAACAAATGAAAGCTGTTTCCTCTATATCAAATGTATAGTCAGTCTAGCGATGTACTTTAGGCGTTTAGAATAGCTTTTGATACATTGCCTTCAATACTTCGGCTTCCCAATATCTGGAAGAAGGAACCTGCTCTCATTGTGAATTTTTTTGAACTTTAAAATTGAACGTTCTCGTTTCGCCTAGAAACAGAGCTGGAAACATCTTGGAGAAAATTTAGAATTCTGGAAGGACATCAAGAAAACGATTATCCTAGAAGCAATCCGGAATGATTCGTCCATGCGGAAATTTATTATTTCCAGTTTGATAGACGTCCTAGCAATCGTTGTGTTGATTAAAGGTCGCATGAAATCCTCCCAGTTTACCAAATTTAATGTTCGTGTGCTGTTATATACGACACTGTTATCGTTAAATAATGTCACCTGTTTTTAAGTCATTTGCCCAGAATACATTTTCTAAGCGTCACTCAAAAAATTGCTGATCCAGTTTGAAAGTCACATTATTGAAGTTCATGCTTTGTGGCGTTTATTAAAGATATTTATTTAGAGGGATTGATTAACTATCGCATTAAAAATCTGTTGAAATTTTCTGATCTAGTACAAATTTATTCTTATTACTACCTTTCTCATATCAGTAATTTATATGATGTAAGTGTCAAGTTTTCTTGTTGCAAATGTCAAAAATGACGGAAGTAAATGAATATATATAGGTGCTTTTGGTAAGAAAAGGGCACAGTCATCTTAACTTGAGTGGGAAAACGACTGGCAATAGACCAATGAAAGACTAAGAATAACGACGATGTTGCTTCTCACCTACTGCTACCATATTTTTAATTAATTAATTAAATTTACGTTCAAATTTTCTAGACGAATTAAATTTGGCCAACATGCGCTGTTAGCTGGTATATCTCAATAGCCGGATTCATTCACAATAAATGATGCATTAAATTCAAACATATCGGATAATGACTTTAGCCAGTCATTGTTAAATTTGAAGATCCCTCTTCAAATCGGAGGGGCACACATTTCGGAGCCCTCGTTATACTCTCAGGCAAGTGCGCTCAAGGGTTTTAAGGGTGAAGTTTCGGGTAACACGGTTACAGACAAACATCCAGTTTGAAAGCCACGTTATTTGAGTTCATGCCTTGAGGGGTTTACCAAAGGTTTTTATTTAGAAAGATTAAGTAACTATCGCGTTTAAAACCTGTTGGAATTTTGTGATCTAGTACAAATTACGTTTTATTACTACCTTTTTCATATCAATAATTTACGCGATGTAAGTGTCAAGTTTCCTTGTTGTAAATGTCAAAATGGCGGAAGTAAATGAATTTATAGGTGCCTATTCAAAAAAGGGCACAATCATCTTTACTTGAATGGGAAAACGACTGGTCATAGACCAGTGAACTAAGAAGCATAACGTCGATGTTGTGTATTGCCTACTGCTACTATATGTACTTACTTTAGTTTAATTTACGTTCAAATTTTCTAGACGAATTAAATTTGGCGAATATGCACGCTAGTATATCACAATAGTCTGATTCGTACATAATAAATGATGCACTGAATTCAGACATATCGGGTAATGACTTCAGCCAGTCATCGATAAATTTGAAAGCCACTCATAACATTTCAAAGTCCTCGTTATACTCCCACGCAAGTGCGCTCAGGTGTTTAAAGGGTGACATTTCTGGTAACCCTCTCACAGACAAACATCCATGCTTGGATAAAAAGTGATAGTTGAGACAGCACGGGGGGGATTATGAAACTCGGTGCAATTCACTTCTTTAATACCAGTTCGAACGTCGATTTCGACAATGTCCACCAAAAGTTCCAGCAAGTTAAAGGCAAGCACAGCAACTTGCGCTGAATTACACTGGGCGTAGACTCGCACAAAATCTACCTCACTCCCCCATTTGTACCTGGCAATGTTATCTGCCTGGACTACTAGCCGCTGCGCGGTCGATGGACGGACTTGAAAACAAGCCTCGAGGCAGAATGGAACGAGTGAGTTCCGTTAACGATCGGTGAACGTTCGTCAACGAAAGCCTATTGTAGAGGATTATGCTAATAAGATCAAACCCCAGCAGTTGCCATCTTCAGGTCTAGTGTCTTCTGAAAAGAGAAGAAGAAGGGAGGTGTCAAATAGAAGTTATCGTTTAATCTGTACAGGAGTGGAGATTACGTTGGAGGTCGTTGACTGTCGAGCCAGTGCGCTGCCGGCCGCGAAAGGGAGCTAGTTCGAAGTGCCCTCACGGCAATCGGAACAGCGTCTAGAGTGGTCTGCGTGTGAGTCGGCCTTGAAAGATGATTGACCAGACAGCGTAGACAGGCAGAGGTGTGTGCGCACGTTAGCAGCAGTGAGCGTTCACGAGTGAGCGCCCACGCAGAGTGAGTCACTAAATGCTAAGTGTGTGTTTTACTGCGCACTCAGCTTTAAGGAGTTAAACAATCTACTGTACATTTCACCTCTGCCCTAATCGCTTTTTTGTTAGTTTGCATTGCTACGTCAACAACCGGTAATACCGAAAAACTCAAATTAATTCCGAGCGAGCAGACCTTTTCTCTGTCTGTCTAGCACTTAAGCCAGCCTGTCAGCGTTTTTTCTTGACTTTTAATAGCGGGCAATCACCAGCCCAAGAAAACAGCGCAGTTACTCCATGACTCGAAACTACTTTTCCGTAGTACTTACGAGCCCATTCGTTTTTAATCCGATTAATCGATGGCCTGATTTAGAGGAGTAAATTGTGTTTTGTTCAAGTATTTTCGTACGTCAAAAGTTTTAGAAAAAAGATACTAGACCCGTTTCTAATCTCCATATATTATATTGAATACCACTGCGTACGCGTTCATATTAAGTAAAATGGCGAATTTGATAAGACTCCTGATGTTTGATTCTAGTTAAGTAAACACTCTGATGTAGACATTAAACGGAAAATCAACCAAAAGAACGGACAGTCATGTGCGCATTAGGCTGGACCTATTTATGCAATTTTTTCAGACAGAATTTCACGAAACAACTTAGATAGGAGTAGCGAAGTGTGAGGGTTTTTTAAGGGGATTTAACCGGTTTGCTTGGTAATTATAATATTCCGAAAGGAATATTTTAAATTATTCCTGAAAGCTCTGACTGCTAAGTTGTCTCTCGAATTACTTGCCATAGTCGATGAACGACCTTAGGTTCGTGCATTCAATGTATGTAATATTACTAAATGAATATTTGGAATCAACTTTTAGAGATTTAACTTCGCGCACATTATGATTATTTTGTTAAGAATAAATATTCACTGAAATTGTCAAAGTAATAAATATAATCTTATGAAATTAATTTTGGTTAGCGCAGTTCCAACTCACCTTCACGTGGATTAGAAGACAGCAGTGCCAAATAACGTAGCGTAATTTTCCTGTGCATAAGCTATGCAAAATAAACCGATGATATTTTTAACAAATGTTTCTTTGTCTGCACGTGAGTAGTGAATACGCGAAGACCGAATCCCAACTGTACTTTTCGAAGAATAACTTTCTAAACAAACCGTTAGTTGAACTACGCAGAAGCGCGCGCTGTCTCATGCAAGTAATTCCAAAGGGAATCACAAACATATTCAGCACGAAAGGAAAAAAACTTCAGTCGGTCTTCTCATGCCTCATCTTGTCCTTTAGCTCATTCAAGATAGCGATGGGTGAATTGTTCTGATTATTATTATTATTACTTCGACTAGCAAGAATATTTTTTGGAAACTAAAGAGTACTGCGAAGCACGTGCCCGCTGTAGACTAGAAATGAAAAGGTCAGCTTCTGTAACATTCGTACGAGTATTTTGGCTTCCGGAAAATAGAGTCGGAATACATGAAGATGGACGTCTTAATAATTAGGGGAGGGGCAGGGGTTGGGGGATGGCGAGCGAAATATTGTATACCTAAAGACACTCTCCAATCTGTGGTTATGATGGGCTCTAAGATGTGCAGAAAGAGAAGTTTGAAGATACAAAAAGTATGTTGAGTGCCCGATCGGGTAGTGTCTACTGTTTAGCTAACCTGACAATATTTGACAATATTGAATTGGCCGACTTTCGAATGCGGAACAAAAGTTGATAAGGATGAATGGGACCCGGAAATAGGAACGCCTTGCGTACTTAAATGAGGTGACCTTGCGATAAGTTTTAGGAAGGATAAATAGTTCCCTAAAAATAACCGTAATATAAAACTGTAAAACCCTAAAACTGTTAACTTAATCTTCACCCTATCTCTCCCTGAATCTTAAACTCCATGGTCAACACAAACCCAAACCATAACCCTTAATACAATTCTGACCCTAATCCCAGTTCTGAGTTAAATGTCAACCTTAAACCTAACCCTAAACTTAACTCTAACCCTCAAGTTAATGGTAACTCTAATTTCTCGGTATTTAGCGCAAAGCCACGTGTTCGTGTGTTCTGTTTAGGCGGCAATACAAGTCATCCTTTGCATACGTTCTGCTGGATAGTGTGCGTCTTGATTCTGTGTACTGAGTCAGTCTGAATACCTAACAATGCAATGAATCGCACTGAAATTTGCTGCAAGGAAGCAGAGGAGTGGTGACCTTTGTTCCTTTTTAAACCGTACTCAACGAGTTAAATCAAAAATGGCTTCAAATTTCGTCTCCCTCCAAGATCCCCAAAAATAAGTGCATTATCTTATCGCAGGAGGTTAACTTTGTTTAACCCTAGTAACTGTGACCTTCAGGCCCGGTTCCTTAGGAGAAGAGAAGTCATGGGAGGCCAGAGTGGTAGAAAGAGTGCATTTTGTACAGAGGGAAAT
>UYRU01044902.1:3058-14291 GCA_900617775.1 Dibothriocephalus latus | reverse complement strand
GCCATAGTTAGCGATTTTTTTCAAGAAGAAAAATCTGACGCGACTGAATCTATTACGGGACGCCGCAACTTATGGCTTCGGTTGTCAACTACTGGGATAGCTCGGACCTCATACATAGTCCTACTTGTCATTTGTATGGAGTGGTCAACTTGTAAACTAACAACCAGGTATCAGGATAGCTGGGTGTGGAATCGGATGCAATGAGCTTAAATTTGTCTAAGGACGGTGGGCCTTTCGGCTACCGTTCACTCGGCTATCAGGCCTTCTCTCCGAAAACCACTGTAGACATAAGAGTGGCTACATGGGCTTGTTCATAGGGCTCGGTTAGTAGGGGGGTCTTTTCTGAGGATAGTGTATTTAAACAATTACGTACCGGTTACTTTCATGTACTCACGTTTCTGGTACAAAAGGAAAATCTGCGACAAATACGCCAAGGAAGATGAATGCATCTTATTCGACTATGTGGCGGATGTATTGCAACACAACCAAAGCATATGCTCAATGTTTGAATGCATGCATACAAAAAGTCGTAAGTTTAGCGTAAAAGGTGTCGTCTTCCAAAATAACCAAATACATCCGATTTTAAAGTGATATTGCATGAAGAAACTGTAATATCCTAGCTTTTTGCTAGCTTAAACTTCGATATTTTACTACGAGAATAACTAAAAACGGGAAAAATACCTGGCGCGTCTTAATTAATAATGCCAACGGCGTCATGTGAACATGCGAAAAGAAGATACAGAAATTAAGGAAAATATTGTTAGGAAATTATAAATAAATTTACTTTTATGGAAAGGGACGTTGAGAAAAGTAGGCACCCAATAAACTGAACCAAACTGAGACGAAATTAGCGGGGCATTACAAGTTATTCTGATGTCCCGGAAAATTTATAACTAATTTAAACACGGACGACGTTTTGTTGGATATTATTTGTCGAAACCTGAAAATCTCTACAGAATGACTGTAAGATTGCTGTGCTATAGGTGTCCTTTTTCTTTGCCCTTTGATTTTCCAGAATTAAAGCCAAAGATGTATTTTCAGGGACAGACTGTGGGGCTTTGTACATTTTTCTTTTCTATATTTTCTTCACCTGAAGTTCTCTTTGCGCTTGTTTCGTTAAAATAACAAATAAACCTTAGAGCCATATCGGAATGTAAGCAATGTGTCTTCTGTTTTATTTCTGTTGCATCTTGTCGAGTCTTCATTTATGAAGCTCGTGTGCCCCAGCCACTTTTTGCCTATATCGACGGTCGATTTACTTTTCACCATTACACCCCTGTCCGGCAAACTTGTCCCTCTTTCGCCGGGACCTTCTGTACACACATTCAGATAGGGTTACTCTTTATGAGCCTGTACCAGAGTTTCTGCATTGCTATCTTCCTTTTTCCGTCCTTTTTACTGCAGATATTCAAATATTAGTCGTAACATTCCCCAGTTAGCGTTACGTTTTTCCCGGTATGTTTTATGTAGGTCGTAGTTTTAATTTTTATTCTCATTACAAAAGTGTACGCATCACCCTATTAAATATGTTATTTCATATGTCTTGGCCCCGCCAAGCTTCCTGGTCCCCCAGTCTTCCAAAATACCCCCATTTTTAGAACCATCTAATATAAAAGACTTAGGTCTAAGTTACACAAATAAACTAGCCTTATCGCCTCATGCGGATCGAACATCTGCGAAGGCGGCACAGATATGTGGTTTTTTATCATATAATTTCTTCCTTGTGTGTGTAAAGTTAAACCTGTATCGCACGTGTGTTCTACTCACCCTAGAATACTGTTATCCCCTCTTTGATCAAATGGACGCCTCTGACCGTGGTAAGGTTTAAAATTTACAGAGAATGTTTACTCGAAAATATTTGCTCTTCCTCGATCCACTGTTTCTTATACGGAGAGATGTTAGTTAGCTAACATTACATTTCTTTGTGTTAGAAGACTCGAAGCGGGCCTCTGCTTCCTTTTTCGCATTAAATCTAGCCCTAAACTCCCACGGATCAAAGCTCTTACTCCGGCAGATAGACCTTATGCCACTCGTAATTCCTTCATGATAATTACTCTCCCCTTTAGCTCCACATCAAGTCATTCTCGCTTTTTTGCCTCCACATATGCCTTTCTTTGGAATAATATTCCCCTTGAAATTAGGCAGTCGTCTAACTTAACAGTTTTTAAAGCCACATTACGTAAACACTAAGCTTCGGAAGATATAAATTCCTCGTTATCCGTCTCCTCAAACACACAACTTTTGGACTTTGACAAGGGTCCTCCTGGTATTTGAGGTGGTTCTGTTTATATTAAATTATTTTCCGTATATATCTATTTTATCCTTTATAGAGTGATATTTGCAGCGGTGTTTCGTCCCCTACTTTGACCAGTCATTATTGTCGTTCTCCATTCCCCATTGTACAACCCTGACGATGGGCTTCACGATCTCTAGTTATACCCCTGGAGGTTCTGCTTTTTTTCGCTAGCTCGTCGCTGGACTCTGCAGGTCGCATCTCCGGCGTTTCGGCGATGATCACGTGATCTCTACCGCTCCCTCATTCTTTCGACCCGGTTGTCCGCGATGACCTTATCCTGTCTCACCTCCCTGCTGGTTGATCGTGAAGTCATTCGGGCGGTGTAACAGTGGTAAGCATTAGCCTCTGCTGCTATATGATTTCTCCAACGACAAGAAGCCTTTTCCAACCATCATACGTTCTCATCAACATTCCTGTCTCATTGCCCTTCAACAATCCTATAAACCAACCTCTTTATATTTATAGCAGCAGTTTTTTTCTCCTAAGTTTTGTTGTAAAAGTGGGGGTACGCTGAACTCTGCCCCACTTTAATGGTAAGAGTTTTTTTTGTCTCTGCTTCCTCCTTAGTTCACAATGCATTTCAGAGGGTGGTGACTATTATTTTAAAATGACGATATGTTGGTGAATACGAATTTATCTGCCTACCCTACTAAACACTCTTGCTGCCTATATGGTTGCTTACGAAGAGCAGCATTTCTCAACTTTATATTTATTTTTCTCAGCACTAAGTTTGCAATGATGAAGCCCTCGGGGCTTAAATACATACAAAATTATTATTATTTATTATAACGAGACAAACGTAGACTCTCTTGACGTCAATATGGTCCCTAGCAATATATCACCGATGACGAAGGGTCACATCCGGGATTGGCTAAGACAGCTCGAGTCTGTCTTTTCGACACGCTGCATCACAAGTGAGCGCAGGCGCTATTTTTTGCGTAGTACATTTTCTACTGTTTTATGTGGATTCTGACGTTTGTAAATTAGCGTGCGGTCACGTCGGTTAAACGGATACTGTGTGAGGTGTACGCACAGGTTGAACATAGCGACCAGGCACCCTCGGAATTTTGGAATTTTTAATTGCTAGAGCCAGAAAGGCACTATCTAAACAAACTTAGTTTCCGAAAAAATATGATGACGTACGCAGACAAAATGTACGAATGTGTAATAACAGCAGCAGAAATTGTCCTTTTAGGGCAATTTTTGGAGATGTTTTGCAGTTAATAGTGAACTTGAAAATAGGCAGTTAAGACAACTCCCACAATAAAAATGGAGGCAGACGTCAACGGGCCTCCATTTTCAAAAAGTGTGAAGAAGAAAAAGCTGCCTAGAAAAATAAGATAGAGGTGTAGCGTATGCTCATACAACAAAAGTCGTTCACAAAGTGATAAGTAAGTGTGTGTATAGTTCGTTCGTGGTCGCTAAAGCGCATAACATGAAATCACATAATGAAATATCAGTTGACGTAAGGCTTCGACATCTTAGGAGCCAGAATTGAATAGTAAGTAGCCAACGAAACGGGAGCAGTTTAGACTCAGTATGTTCATATAATTTCCATCGATTGAATTACTGGTAGTTTATGGATACATCTAGGTTCCCGGGGGAGATGAGGCAGAGAAAATTAGTTTCAAGCGGATCTCCTTAATTACTGGTGGTCCTTTCTCGGAATCATGGAGAAAGCCTCTCGGAAAGGATAGGGAATAATTCGCATTTGAGTTTGGGATGACGCAAATTTCCGTGAAATCCAACTAGAACAACTTCCTATGCCCACTCAGCAAGGCTTGGTCATAGTTAACGCGATTCCATCAATAAATAAACTTACAAACCACGCCGACCGTAGCAGGAATGTGGTCCTAGTGGTGCTGCTTGTTCAACTCTCCGGCAGGCAACGGTGTCTAGTACGAGGTCCACCAGAGTGCCCGTTTTTGACCCCGACAGAAATTTAAAGCCTGAATGGGATCATCCCTATTCGGCGTCGCTAGCTTGCTGATGCCTCTCACAAGGAATAGCAGACACCTACCACTGCGACTTTAAAGATCGTAAGGACACGTTCGTCCGTTGTGATCGCGAGTCAACAGTATAAGTCCCGGCAAGCGAAGTTTTCCGTCTAACCGAGGGCCTCAAATCTTCGCTGCCGTTCTCAGTCACGCGATCGGTCGTTACAACCTTCGTTCTAGCATCATAGAACTTACGACCCAAAAGGACGAAGTGCATACCACGTGTTCTTTCCAAAAATCACTTCAGCCAGTTATGGTAACGACTGCTGGCGCTCAGTTGCTGTAGGGAGTGTAGCCTGGCCAAAGGCTAGCTACCTTGCGGGTTCTCCTGAGGGGTCGTGCCTGCCGCCGACTGCAATAATGATTCCTTTGTCAACATGAGAGCTACCTTCAAGCTCATATGCCTTCGTGGGGTTGCGCCCACGCGATGGTTGTCCGCACGCGATTACCTAAACCTCTGGAGAGGACACAGACGCACACAAACTTACGCGCCTGCCAACTGGTCGCGTGACCATATCCCAAGCGCTCAATGACGCCACAGGCGAATGCGCTGATAATCTCTTATAAGCCACTGTCACAATTCAGACAGTGAGTTACACACGGACTGCGAGGACACAGCAAGTCCGCAACCTGATTGCCGGGCTAGCCCTGAGACGGTACAACAGCACACCGGAGGTCAACCAGCAGAAGCAACAGCCACCCGAGAAAGCCACTCCGCGTTTTTTACACAATAAACACTCCTCCGAGTGAATTTCAAAGTTGCGTTCTGTTTTATTGTGTTCTTCCTTAGGGATTCCAATGGGCCTAGCCAGACGGTGACACAGCTAGAAGTCACCGTTGCAACAGCTGCGACCTAGTCGCCTATTCAATTTAACTGACAACTATACCGGGTTCATTTTACCCCTCGACACTGGTACTGAGGTAAGTGTTATTCCACCTCCTCGATGGTAGCACCTCTCGCATTCACAGTTCTCACTGCAGGCTGCAAATGGCACCATTATAAACATATATGGGTAACGGTCTCTGACCCTCGACTTTGGACTTTGGCAAGGTTTTCAATGGGTTTTATTCCCACTGTCGTCCAGTTACCCCTTATCTGTGTCGATTTTCTGTCGTATTTGGCCTTTTAGTCCAATTGAAATATTTAATACCCATTGATGCAGCAACCAACATTTTTATTGTCAGTATCGCAAACCCCAAAACTGTAGTTTGCATTCGGTCGGTTATCCCAAATTCGTCATTCTCCCGTTCCTACTTAAGCCTTCGCAGTTCACTAAAAAGGCTCCTTATGCCGTACAGCATTATATTGTGACAATTGATCGACCTGTACACGCTTATTCGCGAAGATTCCACCAAGGGGATCTCTAGATAGCGAGGAACGAATTCGAATACATAGTTAATTTGGGAAATATTCATCCTTCCTCCAGTCCGCGGGCCTCTCCACTGCATATGGTGCCCAAGGAAGTAGCTGGTGATTGAAACCCATGCGTTGAATATCGGAATCTAAACAGAGCCTCCGTTGCGGACTGTTGCCCCATTCCCCACCATTCACGATTTCTCTCACATATTGGCTGAATAAAACAGTTTTTTCATCGTTTTCAACAAAACGGTTTGAAACCAAACTTTGACAAATACTTCTTTGGTGTCCCTCCTTTCGATGTCCTTGGTCACCACATCGATCAGTATGGAATCACACAACTTCCACGGACGATTTATCCCAAAATGTGCGGCAACACCGACTCTTTTGACTGACCTCCTGAAGTCGAAATCCAAGCTCACCCACACTTCACTCACTGTTCATTCAGTATTTGCGAAAGCCAAGGAAACCGCTCGCGGATGCCACTATGCTCTATCATCTGAACTCAGGTGCCAGCGTGCAGGTGACTTTAACCACTGGCACTTCCAAAAGTGCAGTCGACACGGTCTTGCATCAATAGGCTTACACCCAGTTGTAACCGCTGCCTTTCTTTTACAGAAGCTACAACCGGCGCAGGCTCGCTTTAGTGCTTTCTCTCGCAATCTTTTTGCCATCTACCTGGCTATCCATGTTTTAGAGGTCAGAGTTTTTCAGGTTCACACTGATCGAAATCTCTCACTTATACCCTCAAAGCCAAGACATATAGGCACTTATCCAGAGAAGTGCGCGCTTAGACTATTTCTAGCAGTTTACTACAGACACTTTATGGTTCACTAAAGTTCAGTAGGCATTGCCTTGAAAGACCCTATAAAAAACGGTATACCAAAAAAGTCGAGGTAAAGTAGATAAAAGAAACATGTAACTATAGAATATGGAGTAACATATTCAGCAGTGCATATTTTTCGAACAGTAGGACTTACACATAGTCATCCGGAAGATCGGTGATAAAAGTGCCAAATAGTAAATAATAAGTTCATCTGCAATTATGAGCAAAATGTTCTGATAGTGCTTTCCCGTGTATATGTATAGTAGATGTTAAGTAAGTATACATCAGGATTATGTTGAAATGCGCCTGTCATGTCTACAACATTGTTAATGTCTTTGCCGTTGTACTATCCCGACCGGACAGCGACACCCTTACCATTAAGTTCGACCTGGTGAAGATTGCAGACTTTCAACCACACGATGATTTGTCGCTGACATGCGTACGTCTAATTCTCTACAGCTTCGAGATGCACCACTTCTGGCACTACTAGGAACGATCTTGTGCTCATCTTGTTGATTCGTTTTCCTACCGTAGCCTAGTGTTTGACCACTTCCACCCTCTGTTGCAGCGCGGCGTTCGCGCTCATCGCAAGTCCACCGGTTCGCGTTCCCTCTGGCCGAAGATGAACGCTGACGTCGCCCCTTTGACTAGGCAGTGCTTAGCGTGCCGAAAAATAAAGTCCACCGTCATAAATTTTCTCTCTCAGGTACATTTGCCGTTCCAGACATTATTTGGAATTCATATTTTTAGCACCAGAAATGCACTGTCGATACAAAATTAGTTTCGTAAAAAATTCAAAAACGAATTTGACAATGTGCGCAGATAAACCTTAAAATTTGTAATGATGTCAGCAGAAATTGTCCTTTTAGGGCAATATTTGGCGATATTTTGCAATTACTGGTAAATTTAAAAATACACGCAGTTAAAACACAGTTATTTCCATAATATCCGCTTGGACTTAGTCGGACAGTTACCTTCTTCAAGCGACTACACCCATATCCTTACCGCGGTTGACTGTTTTACACAATGTCAGATTGCAATCCCTACCTCGGATACCTCGGAAGAAAATATTGCCATGGTTTTCCTGAGCCCCTGGGTGTCCAATTTTGGCGTTATCTGCATGCAGATAACACGTACATCATATCAACCTGCCTTGAAATGACCATCTTCCCTTCCCACGATTGCGTACGCGAAGAAGGATATTCAATGCACGCCTGTCGAGCCCCCTATGCGGTATACCTCTCCGTCTGCCTAACGAATTTGTGCAGGCCTCGTCTATGAACACCGACACATCGAATATCTTCGTGCAACAAAAGAAACGACGCATAGCTCAACTGCGTTCAACTTCCACCCGTCTGACATCCAAACATATTTGTGCATGAAGACCTCAAACCCAGCCCCTTCGTTTTCGTTTGGCATGACGCCATTCGTAAACCTTTTTTTCCATATAATGGTCCATTTAAGGTACTTCAACGGATGGACAAGCATTACGTCATTAAGAAGAAGAAATCACCGGCATGGTATCCAATGACAAACCTAAGCCAGCCTATTTTAAATGCATCCCACTGCATGTTGGGCCGTCCGATCCCTCCGCATCATCAACACCCGATCTAAGTGTTTCAGTCCGTCCCACGCACCCATCATATTCGCCCACTCACCCAACTCACCCATCACCACAACCCTTCCTTAACACCGTGCAAGTGAACCGGTTCTGATAGACATATCCATTTTCCGCCAAAGTCAAGGACTGTGCATTTTTTATTGAGATTTTGTTTTATAGCACAAAGTCTCTGGTGGAGGGGGGGGGTGTTGTGTAGGTCATTTTCATTTTATAAATTTATTTTGTACGACCCCATCCTGCCTAGCAAAGGTAGACAATAGAGGAAGAAATGCCCGCAAAGTGGCCTACAACAACTCAAAGAATGTTGTCGCCAACGCAACCATATCGGAGCATTGATTCTTCGCCCAGATAAGAACGGTAAATTTCAAACTTCTGGGCAAAGCAGAGTTTAGCCTACAGAAAAATAAAGACCTGGTCGTGGAACTCAGCGATGCCGGCGGTATGGAAACAGATTGCATTGCCGACGAAGACGGGAGAGAATGTTAAGACCTCTAGCCTAACCGAATGCCAACATCCCTGCAGGCTGTCCTGCAGCATCGTGCCTGTCGCCGACTGCCACAATGATTCCGTTGTCAATGCGGACTGCCTCAAGGTCATATACCTTCTCTGGGCTGTTCCCACGCGATGAGGCCCAAGGCAAAGGTGAAGCAGGACAAGTGAGTTCCGTTAGCGGTTGGCGAAAGTCCATAAACGAGTGTCGATATGGGAACAGTAAAAATGAGGTGAGAGCGTGTGGCAGTGCGTTTCCACACTTGATGCCTATTCACGTCTTCCTCTAGTGAGCCTCGCGCACCTGGCCAAGGCAGTCCGCTCGCGTGGTCGCCAGCAAAAATGCTTACTCATGCCTACCGCTGCACCTCACGCTTCTGGTCGATTGCTACCGGAGCCACTCTCGCCTTGGCGCTTACCAGTCAACGTGCGTCCTTTCACTGATTGACTGCAGACGACAAAAACACAGTCTACGGTCAAGTAAGCTCAAAGGCGAACCCCTATGGTTTGCAGAGCCCGCGTAAGCTCTTTCGCGCAGTAAAGCTTGTGCAACCTAAACAATTTTCCCTAACTTCGAATTTAGGCCACTGTTGTGTTTTCGACTTCGCAGCCCCAATAAGCAAGGCAGTTGGGCCCATTTCTTGGTTTCTTTATTCAGTAAGGAGACGGGAGGAACCATCTTAAAGCGGCCTGTCGCAAACGACAAAAATAATCTAGATGTGAGGACATATTACCGTAAGACAGAGAACCCAGAATGGCCATTTCTGCCTCGTTAGGCGTCGTCAGCTGGCTTTACTCTTCTCAAGCGTAGCAGCGGAAATTGTCGCCATTCTCGAGTTTCGAACCCGCGTCTCTCCGGTCAGAGGCGAACGCTCTAACCATTGAGCCATCGGGCTCGACGTCTTGACGGTTCTTGGTCGGGACTATACATTAGGACGCCTGTGTAATAATCTACTAATAATCTAGATTTTATACCTTTCTCGGTGCTCCTGTACGATACAAACGACTGGATCCATAAAAGCGAAGCTGCCAGACCTGGACATAATACCCGTTATGCTGTCAAACAGTTTTCGGTCAAACTCTCCAGACTACTGACGTACATAAGTTATTCATCACACAAATTGGGATACCGCCACCTCAATACAAAATACCAACAATCTACTTCAGATGTGGCAGGGGACTCGAACCAGCATAGATAATTTCCGTCCAGTCAGTCCTATTCGCATATACTCTATGGAAATCACGTCTAGGGAACATTGTAAGAAATTCGAGGAGATCGAAAACGTATTCTCGGAGCTCCATCATGACTTCCGACAGAACCATTCGGGTCCTACTAATTTGTTGCTTTCGATAGAAGAAGGGGACCTGCATTGAAGGAAAAAGACAGGGTCGATGTGGTATGCACTAGTTTTAAGAAAATTCCGATACTGTTCAACAAAAGACGTTTAATTTGCAAAAATACTGAAGTAGGAAAGCGGGCATGTTGTTGATAGGCCTCGCAGAGTTCCTAAAACTGTATCTGTTGGTCATTACGCCTCACAGGCGACATCAAAAACTGCGTCGATTGTGGCAACACGATATTTACTGAGTATCTAAAACTCAGAAGATCATTTAACTCTGCCTCGGATAAGCGCATATTTCAAAAATACCTTAGCAAGTCCAGCAGCTAGGTTGCTCGTTGGCTGTCAAATTGTAGTACCCGCAAATGCATGTTCCTAACAATACGCACTAGAATGTGATAAGAAGATGGTTTTTTAATCACTTTTTCGACAAGCAGTTCCTTTTGAACGCTATTAAACTGTAGTTTTTCGGTGTCCTCATGACCCCCAGCTAGAAACCCTGATTACAATGTATAAAAGCAGCCAAATAAACGAATCACGTGCTAATAATGCCTACGTAGACTAAGAAAACTCCTGACAATCAATCATTCGAAGTCTACCTGACTGAGTTTAAGTTATTGCCTCCGGAGTACAGACAAATTATATATGATAAACCCTCGAAGTGTGTCGAAAAAAAACCCTGTCCTAGAACCACACCTTTAGCAGCCCTTGATGGATGACGATTACAAGATGAGTAGCACAGTTGCCTTCGATACTATCGAGGTACATCGAGTGAAAAGTCGACATATTCGAACTCGAGTGTATTTTAAAATAAATCTACTGAGGCAAGAAGATGCGTATCGCCGGCACAGCGTGCAACCACAGAAAATGTTCTCATAAGCCGCGCGCCTGGGCTTTGTGCGCTTTAAAAAAATCGATGAAGATAAAAATAACGATCGATGGTGTGGTATCGGCGGGCTGAAAAGCTAAGTCACACTCTGATATTAGTGCTTGACAGAAGTGCCACCAGGTCAATAGCTGCGCCGGTATGCGATAACGCTGGCGACCAAAAAAGATAGACAACCAAAATTCTATTAAGTCTCATGCTGAAGAAGATTATGAAGGATGATACCTTTCTGCGGCACCGAGCTGATGACATTTCGATCATGAAGGATAGAGGAAAGACAACCAAAAGTCGATTTCACATTTGGTAGTAGAAGCCTTCCACTAGTCATCTACAATGCAGTCTATCTTGGTGCTAGCTTTGAAGAATCTGAATAAAGAAGATAGTCGCGCAGCCGATTATATTTCAAATGACCTACGAGATG
>UYRU01044901.1:3483-17007 GCA_900617775.1 Dibothriocephalus latus | reverse complement strand
TTGGTTCTCTCTTTCGTAATAGCATAGGAAATTCCTTCCATATGAGACTACACCCAATTTCTCCAAAATTAATGGCCATTTCTCTTAATAAACCTAACTAAAATGACGATTTAACTAAGTAAAAGGCTTCCGCAGAATTCAATAAACTTTCTCTTAATAAACCTAACTTAAATGACGATTTAACTAAGTAAAAGGTTTTGCTGCATTCAATAAACTGAATGAATCAAAACAGTGCTACTAAATATACGCTAAATCACCAGGTCAACTTTCATTATGAACGTTGCATGGTCATTGGCGACTGCTGTACACCTTTTTTTCTTAATTTTTTAGTGAATTGTACATCCGTCAGATGAGTTCTGGGACATGAAATTTACCTAATTTACCCTCCCAACAATGGCAATCAATCACCCAGTCGACAGTTCAAGTTGGTAGATGCTTTTGCCTTAATGTGAGTGAGAAATAAGACAGCTGCCAATCCATTAATCCAGGATAACGTACTCAAAGAGCTCTGATATGACAATCACTCGTCAGAGGATACTGTTCTGTTTGCTAACACAAGCGAACATGCGAGTCCCAGGGGGTAAGTAAGAAGAAGATTCGATCGCTGCGACAACACTTTTATTTGCCTGACGTTTCGACATCCGTCGCTGATTCTTCGTCAGAGACATGAACGGAAAGCCATAACAGAAATGAGTCCGCGACGGATGTCGAAACGTCAGAAGAATAAGAATGTTGTCCCAGCGACCGAATCTTCTTTTTTATCATCATCTCAACTGTTTTGTGTGTTACGTCAATCATTTACCTCGCTTTTACGCGTAATGTATAAAGATAACTTATATATAAAATGAAATTGATTTGGGAATATAATATGGGAAAACTGAGGCTACATGTTCCAGAAAAAAGGATTTTTAATTAAATTTACCAAATACTAAATATTCCTTCACATTCGTTTAAAATCGTCAAATCTAACTGCGCAAATACTCAAGGGAATACGTTAGTTACTTGGAGGGAAAATGTTGGATCAACTAGAACCTAAGTTGCTGCAATTAGAGACAAGTTCTGGCGGACTATCTTTTGTGTGAAGAGCGAAGTTAGCAAAAGATTTCAATTTGCATGCATCCGTTGACGCAGAATGGCCACTGGAAGGCTCACTTCGTATAAATTATCACTTCAATTCAGGGCAAAAATATATCGAAAATTGGAAAACGTGAGCACAAGGATTAGAAAATAAAATATGCGGGCTCGTAGGCACGAAGATTAGTTGATCGTTTTCCAATGCAAAAAACTTTCAGGAAAGAAATAGAATTACAAAATTGGTGATATCTGTATACTATAGGTAACGAATGTGGCGCATACGGCAAGCTGAAATTGCGCTAAAGATCAATGCATCTTAATAGGGTCGTTGCTCGATGAAAACAGAGTAAGCAGTGAAAATTACAGCCTAAAGACACAACAGAGGAAAGAAAACGGAAGTTAACACGTGAACGAGGTGTAAATCGAAAAACCTCGGGATTGCCAGGGCAAATTAATGCTTATTACGTGGTCTAGCTGTTGGTATAGGTCGATTTTCTCCATCTTGGCGTTGCACGCGAAGCATAAATTTCGTTTACGAATGCGCAATCAACCGCGGATGTTAGTAAATTGGCCGAACACAAATGCACATAGTAGCTAAGTCAATTAGCAAGCTATATAAATGGCTTCTTAATCAGTAAAATAAAATTCCTCGTTCTTTTACTGGAAGAAACCTAAATAGGCGTCGCTCTACTGACGCCGAAACGGCCTTTGAAGTACTTGTTCGGTCACGAACAATTCGGTCCTTGAGCTATTTGGAGGTAACCTATATACGACTGCAGAAACCCGACTAATGAAGATAGTTAGAACAAGCGATCAATCTCAAACTGCCACAGTAAGCCTCTGGCATTCGATTTACACATCAATTTTTACTTCTTTTTATAGTGTACCTTAACTTATCAGTTTCTCTGATTAGTCTGTGTGCAGGCCATAGTAACCTTCATAGTAAGCATTGCTTTTCGGTGCAAATTCAGCTTGCTCTTTAATCCATATTCGTTATCCATACTATTTAGCGATAGGTTGAAGTTGATAAGCGATCTCGAGCCTTTTTGGTATCCAATAAATTCTGCTGCCTACGTCTGTTCTAAATCTATACTGTGAAAACCATGATTTAAATCAACTTGTACCTATATATGCATACCTCGGGAATGATTAAACACGCCTGCGGTGCACGCATACGTCAGATTACCTTAATTGTCTTAGCATTTTATTTAAAAAGGGGAGGACTACGCCAGTGTAAGTAGACACGTGATCCACAAGGCTGCGCCAAATGGTGGTGGAAGGAAGTCATGCGAGGAGGTACTGTACGTGACCTATCTCAAGAAATTTGCCGACAGGTACGAAGGTTGCGAAGTTTGTGTGTTTTTAAATGAGTGAGAATTAATGAGAATTTTTTTAAAGGGAATGAAATAAGTAGGTTTTCGCGTTATACCTATGCTTTTCTTGATATTTTTAAGCTTTTAGGCTACTTGATACGATTGTAAACGATTAGCACGATGGCCGTATAAATACGAAGATATTCTAAAAACGGCTAATCTTCCGTCCTTTCGGTTTCTAAATTACGCATTAGCGGCAGATCAGCAAGATAAAAGGCATCTTACCTCATGCCTACAGTCTAACATAGCTTTTTATAAGGTGTCAAGCCGCAGTAAGAAATTGTCTATTCGAAAGGACAGAAAAGTATCGATATGTTTAAAGAAAGGCTTGCCAGTAGTACTGCGTTTTAAGATATAAATCACATAGATTTGAAAATATGAATGTTAAAACTCGAAAAAACTTCCGGGTTTCTAAAAGCAACCCGCTTGCTTGTATCTTGTTTCACCTAATTTACTTGGCAATCAAATCAATTTTCAGGCTCCGTGTGGCAAAACGGAAGTTTAAATTAATCTCTTCGCCTAGGAAAACACACACACAGAGGCGCAAACGCAGCCAAGGATGCCCATTATCGTAAACAACCATCGGAATATGAAACAAAGTAGACTTGAGTTCAAATTTGTCAGCATTTTGTTTTGGAACATATTTTTCATGCGAATAAAACATTTCTTTCGTAGGAGGCTAGGTAAATTGGTCAATATTGGTGGCCACAACTTCCATCCTTATGATTCACGAGACAGGCCACACAGTATACGTGCCTGAAAATTAAAAGCGTTCCTCTTGGACAAGAAGTGAGCAAACTCCAGCGTGAATACATAAGCAGGTTGCGTGCAGAACAACAGGGTTTACGACTGGGATAAGCGTTTACGAAGCAGAGTACATACAGGGAAGAGTATGCAACCAGCAACCGTTTAATCTGTGCTCTTAGTGGAAAACGCCCTACAGCAAACAATCTGAAAGACGCAAGTCCAGGTGGTTTAATTGTCGTCGATGCCAGTTTTATGGAAATTAGGTTGACTGGAAGCCCCATCACTTACTTTTATCCCATGGAGAAAAATGCATACTTTCTGCTCAAAACGAATCGTGATAGAAGTGAATATTAAACGATCACGGTGTTAGACAAGAGGATAAAATTATGGCTTCATTGCAAAGGCATTAGTCCACATGAACGTCGTTGACAGGTTTTAGTTTAATGTTCAGCTCTTCCAAAATCATTTTCATGAAAAGGATGCAACTGTCTACAGGCAATTTTTAAGTTCCTTTGAGTTCGCTCAATTTCTTATGCTGCACAAAAAGCGCAATTAACTTGATGAACAGAAGGACTGCTGAGGCATTTGTAAAAAGCTCAACTGTACGGTATACTAGAGGTAAAATGCCAGTTTGGATTTATGAAACAAGAAGTATATAAGCGCCAGGGTGGAGACGAACAGCCGGCATAAACTCCCACATAAAGAAGAAGAGTAGGAGGTCTATGAATACAAAACATTTGGTTACCTTGAGGGCATAGGCAGCGTCGAAGCTGGCGACCGACGATTCATACCCTCCGTCTTGCTGCGTTCCCTGAAAGGAGGTTAAAGGAAGCATAAGTGGTTGAAATTCCAATATCCGACACAAAAGGTCTGACCGAATAGTCAAAAAATCTTTAAAATCCTCTTTAAACAAACAAGAAGGTAAAAATGAAGCGGTGCAGGCATTCGACTGATTTTCTGAGGGCGATCTGAAGTCTAAATGGTGAGTAAAACTTCTGGCGCCGACGTTTGGACACTCCAACGTCAATTCTATAGTATCCGTAACTGAGTCCACATTACAGCCTCAGTTGCTATGAAGACAGGCGATTCGTCAATATTGCATTAGTAAACGTAAAGTGCACCACCTATCACAGACGCGTCTGCAGATAGATTTTAAAAGTCGGAGAACTTTATTTTATGCTCATAAGGATTGGTAATTAGGTGGTCTCAATGAAAGTCCTGAAAAGATTAGGTCTCCTATGTTTACGGAAGACCCGCTTTCCCCTCTATTTCGACATTTCTAGAAAGTCTCACCTTTTGTCGACTATTGTTATCAAGGATCACAAAATACCACCTCCCTAATCATCTAACCATGTTGTGGAGACAGAATTTGCGCTTCCGTTACTTCGTCCCGATCATGACTGACAGCCGACGGCAATGACAACTTGTGGACAAAACTCGATGCACACACCCACAGAACTATGATTTGGGCCTGAAGTACTGTCTTCTTGATTCCATCGTAGACGAGCGTCCTTTTCTTGGTTCATTTTCGAGAGCCTTATTATCCGACGCAAAATTTTAGATGACAGTGAAACTCCTAGTCCCTGCGTAATTTTCAGTGTGGTATGCAACCTTCCTTATGAGCCTATCACTTTGGCCTTTGTTCTGTTAGACAAAAAGCGGCTATTTTATTGAGTTTTTTTTAACTACGCCAAACTTAATGCCATATGGAACATGAGTCATGTCATAGAAAATGAGTCATATTTTGGTCGGGTTACAATTCTCATTGACAGTTATACACTAAAGAAAAACCTATGACAAAAACGAAAAAAGAGGATTGAACCATCCGCTCTGCTTTCGGTTTTGTCCCAGAATAGACGCCTTTCGAAGACAAAAACCCCAAACCCACCCTGTAATCAAGTTAACTTAGCCGATGGCATGCGAGTGTTCTGATGCCGCAGAAGTCACAAATGACCAAGGGATTCCCCATTATTTACCAGTCTTTTTTGCCAGTATCAATTGTTTTCGCTTTAGAACTGTCCTTGCCAGATTGACTATTATAGGGAAACTTGGTTGGCCAGCTGCTTTTAGTAACTCTAAAAGGGAAATCGGAATACCTAGTATTCTGCACTGCGAGAAGGAAAGATGAGTGAAATCTTTTTTAGAATGTTAATGTACTTTTTACCTATATAGCTGTTCTGGTTTAGTGTGATTAGTATAAGGAAGGATAACGGGAGCATTTTTAGGGCTTCATTAAAGAAGACTAAACGATCGTGGAGCAAAAATTAAAAAAAATTCCCAACTGTATTTATCACCTCGAGTTAATTAATAGACAAGAAACAAGAGCATACTGTCTGCGCAAGACGCTGGAGTGCAGAAGTCGGTGGATAACGCACCGATAGTAATTAAAATTATCTGCTCTGCGAGTGAGCTTAAGTTTCGCTATTGGCAGCAATTGAATGAACTACTAAAAGAACCATGTACGGAAGCAACGACACCATAGTGCTTTTTTGCAGTGGGGTAGACTACGCCAGGCGAGGCCGGGAAAGACACGTATTGCCATCGACTTCCAAAACAGAACATAGTACATGCGGGTCCCGGTTACAGTAGAACCCGGTATTCGTCGGGAATTGACAAGCTCACTCAAGAATTTCCATTTGGTTTGAGGCCAGTTAGCAAGAATATGACGGGTGTACATTGAAACTGGGATACACACGAGATAAGGATGTGAAATCGTTTGAGTGACGAATAAATAAAAGTATGGGCAGTTAACTGTATATTCTCTCTCATTGCCTTATATCATAAAAAATGGACGAGAGCCTCAAAATCGCAGTTTTGTCTCCTTAACTATAAAACGAAATCTAGTCCAGGGATTAGCAGCCCGAGTACGACGGATATGCTCTCCTGAAGCTGTCGAAGCAGAACTTCAAGAGCTGCAGGACACGCTTCTTGAAAATGGATATCCAAAAAGGTTCATTCTCAGGAATATTGGCGAACGCACCAAAAAGACTGCTACCTTAACCACAGAGAAGAAAGACGTGTTCATAAGAATGTATTTCTCAGGCGATGCAACAAGCGAGCTGATAAGACGACGTCTGAAGACTGCGATCACAAGCGCTTTCCCGCGGCGAACTTACGCATGCTCTTCACGTACTCTTCCCTCCTACGATTGGGAGATAAAAACCGACTCCAGTTGAAAGCCACATCCATGTGCATCTACTCTTTAACTTGCTCCTGTGGAACAGGATACATTGGCCAAATAACGAGGCGCCTGGAAAAGAAGGTAGGTGAACACACATCGTTCTGGTTAAGCAAAGGTGAAACCAGATCGATCTCGAGTTCTTTTTTCGCACACCTTGTCCATACAAATCACCGAGTCGATACTAATGAAAACTTTCAGGTTGTCTACCGGACAGCAGCCAACTTCTCCAAGGGCCTACGCCAACGGGATCTAGCAACGGCCCAGGCAGTGGCTATACGACAAGCGAATCCAGTGCTATGTTGTCAAAAGACGCTAACACGAGTACTATAATTTGTGTAGCCGACGGCGGTGCCAGGCAGCGATCGTATTTCGCTCTCACACCCTAGTGACAGTCGTTCACTCCGCACAAATGACAGTAATTATCGTTCCACGTACCTACCCCATGACCAATGCTCATAAGCTATCCTAATTTCCTCCCCCCTATCCCTCTCCCGTAGCGAAAGGACCTTTACACGCTGATCTCGCCATGCGGCGGCATGAAAACTATGAGTTGTAATCAAAGGACACTTAATAACTCCGCCCAAATGTATAATTTTCGTTATCTCTGCAAATGTATTGGCTTGATTATGAATTGCTGAAAACATGTTTGCCGGATAAACGTTTAGATTTAGACGTGGGGATATTTGCATAATTTTAAATTGGACGAATAGTTCTATCCTCGATGTACAATATGCTTATTTTGCCTCTATTTTATTGAATTTATCTTCATAATAAAACGTCTGTGACAGGAAGACCGCTCAGACGCTTGCACCACAGCATAACTGTAAGCATTTTGTAGGTGAAATACCGGCTTCGAGTAATAAAACTGAAGAAAAGACTAAGAAAGTAAAATGGCGAATATACATGAGGCCGACGCAAACTTCCATTCGTTCAGAAGTGAGAGGACTAAGAGTGTCCATAAATGCCAAATATTTGCTTACCTTGAGGGCATAGGTAGCGTTGAAGCTGACGGCTGACGATTCATAACTTCCGTCTGGCAGCGTCCTCTGAATCGAAATTTAAAAAAAAAACAATCAAGATTAATCAGTAAAAATGGTTTTATGGAAGCTCGAATTGCCGATACCCGAGCTAACAGTCCGTGAAAACGTGGTAGGAAATTTGACTCAAAAGTCCAAAGTTTAAATGACCTCGTTTCAACTCTGGTGGCTTTTCCTGTCTGTTGTCGGATGGTCCTTTCAGCTTTCCTCGTATTTTACCAAGGCACCTCTCTCGGCTACTGCTTGTTCTTCTTTATGTAACCGTTTGCCGGCTTTGATTCAAGGCCCCAAAGCAAAGCAGCGATACAAATTCCCGTCCAATAATCAAGATATATGTCAAGCAACGCCATGTAGTCAAAAATGCATATTCTTGCGGAACTTCCGGCGCAAACTGTAAGCACCCTTGGCAGGTCTATACATAATGCGAACATTTTTTCCAAGGAAATGAACTATTCATTTGCATCCTCATTAAAAAATTACTTGAATTCTATTATGGCAAAAAAACTTTGGCGCTCTCTTAAATCTACACCAAAATCAGCGTGGAAGAGTGGTCAGTAAAAGTAGGAAATGTTTCTGATGCAACACCCAAACTCATCAAAAATTGCAACAAAAATTTCTTAATTTGGGGCTACGCAGAAAGAAAATTTTATGTCGCAGTTGGAAAAAATGGCCGAGTAGAACGACCAGAAGCGAAATACGACTGATGGGATGTCTGCCTCGGAAACTTTGGCCAGCGAGCCAAGCGCAGACAGTGTCCCGCCCACCAGCAAACTTAAAATTAGCAACTTTTAGAGTCACGTGTCGCCACGATGTAGACAGGAAAGTGGAAACCGCAACCGGAGCAAAGCCACCAATTCAATGGCCTGGGCCAAATCGAAGTAAGCGACAAAAACGATCTACCACACAAATATGTAACGCTATCAACGCCTAGACAAAAATGCCTCCAAGATCACTGCTTAAGAGTGAACGAAGCAGATAAAGACCGTACGTGACATACCGAGAATTTAGATAATTCAGAGCTGCCTACAATGTTGTGCGTTTTACTTATGCACTCATGTCCTTAAAAACGTTTTTCGTCCAAAACAAATTTGTGGGGTGATTTTATCAATTATGAAATTGGGAAATGATGGCGAAAATCAACGCTACCTTATATTCAGGCAATAAATAATAAATGTGTACGACCAAATTCGGAAATCAGAGCATGTTCTTCTGCGAGAGGCGAATAATTTCAGGTTGGTCTTGGTGTGCATAATAGAATGAGCTTTGCAGGAAGGATATTCAAGTGCTCTTACATCGCAGGCAATTATCGTGAAACGCATACAAAAGCCAACACTTCCTAGAAAAAAAGGTGATTTCGCCTCGATATGCACGAGTGATAAGCATTTTCTTCACCTCTTCGGAAGAGACATCTGGCACAAAACTAAGCCTTAAGTGATTTTCGAAAATGAAGAAGGGTGTGCTACGAACGTCCAATGATTCAACATACCGATGGAACAGGTACAAGTAAGAAGCCCAGACACGTGTTCGTCGATGTCCGCCGTGGTTTGTCATGGCTGTCAGGAAGTCGGTCAATCAGTGCATCACCCAACAATTCTCATGTGAAAAAGTAGATGGCCTCTGAGGAACCCGACCTCTAGACAGCAAGGAGCAGGCTTTAATACAACTAAAGCTCTAGCCACCTGAATTTAATCACACCTGATCCAGCCTACTGCGACGTATGAAACGCACCAATTCCGATAAAGTGTACTTGAAATATCTGAATAATTCATTAGATACAGTTGTTTAACTTTCTCAAAAACTATTACGCCAACTCAGCGTGTATGCTTCAGCAAAAATCCTGTCGTGCTGGCTCCCAAAGATAATATGACTTTTTTAACTGAATTCCACCAATTTCAGCAACATAGCCGCGTAATCTTCGCTAACTGCCAACAGGTAGGCAGTTGTATGAATGTAACAAACAAAACTATGTGAAAATAGAGGGGACAAAGAAAGCCAATACGGACACTCCGATAGTTACGACCTTTCAGAAATGTGAACGAAGAGGAGATAAAGACCAGCGTATTATAAATAAATATACAGTAGATTACCCAAATTATGAAATGTCTAGATTGAAATTTGAGGGGGGGGGTGATGATCTGAGACACATTTGAGGTTGCTACGTCTGTTTATTGAATTGGTTTGACGTACAAAACTGAGAAAGAATTTCAATCCAGAGCAGTATATCGAAAAAAAGAAGTGGACCACTCTGGACCGAATCCAAAATTGTTTGATATCCAAGGACTTTCCTACACTATTAGACGCTACGGATCAAAAACTTCTATTTTTGCGTTTTGGCCTGTAAAATACCATTAATATAAGGGAAAACGTTTTAAACGTACCTCTCCAGAGAGCGGAAAATTTATTTTGTGTTCACATAAATCAGGTTAAGGCAAGTATAATAAATTGCATTGTTTTCGGAAGTATAACTTATAGATGATGAGTTTCGAAATATCTTTTTTCTAACGTTTTTACGTTTTGTGCCACAAAACGCAATATTAAACTCATTCATCTATACTTTGTTTAACGACACCGAGAATTAGGACCATAACCAACCATATATATGAAAATTCGCGAAATGCCGTCACTTTTCTCTGTTACTTCGTACGTGAAAGATTATCAAACAATTTCCATTAAGTTGACTATAAACTACTATGCAGACTGGAATTGGATTAGGCAGAAGATTGCCAATTTGCACGAAAAAAAGTAGTTTATATTCTACCCCCCCTGTTGTGTATTTGCAAACTTAGATCGGAGCATAAAAGTAAAGAAATATACCCAGAACTGCTCCAGTATACACAGAAAAGTGAAATTTTTTTCATTTTCAGCAGAAGGTTTATCCCATTTTCAGGAAATTCAAAAAGCACTCAAAATTTCCCATTTTTATCTTAAATTGACCTTCAAAAAGGTAAATTACGCAGATATTCGACGTCGAAATATGTACTTCAAACGCTTTTCAAAGAGTTAGCTCTTCAAAAAATGGTTTATAATGGCCTTAGACATATTATTTTGCTAATTTCTTTTGGAAGCGCTCACTTTTCTCGATGATGAGCTTGGGTAATTATAAAACCATGACCAAATTAGACATCTGCATTATAAAGTTTGTCCATAAACTCACTATCTCGTTAAATATTTTCAATAAATATCTTATGTTGAAGGTTATGATAAACCCGTAGAAAATCGATTGACAAGCACTGAAAATCTTAAAGTGTTTACTTCTATTTGAAGAACTCTCTGAACCTTCTCGTAATCGAACACCTGAAAGCATTACATAAAAATGGGACTAAGAGAACTTTTCTTAATGTACGCAATATGGTATGCTTAAGATAGCACCTGACAATTCCATGTAGCTTTAGTCTTTAACCAGCATATTCACAGGTGAGCTTATAAAATATCTTATTCCTATGACGTCCCAGTCGGCGTAATTAAGCAAACATCTGGTTCACCTAGTCCAACATATCTCAAACAATGTATACACAGAAGAATTAACAGGCAGTTCTAGGCAAACCATGTTGGAATACATACTCAGACTTGGGGTCGTTTGGGAGCGATTGGACGTTATGCAGGAACCTGCCTCCCAAAGATTAAAAAAGACTATTTTAAAAGGTAATTCCACTTGTGCTACTTTATTTATCCTACTTTTATGCATGAAGAAGCCTTCTCCACATTGAAAGGTTAGTTTAGTAAGGAAATCTGATCTTTTAATTTTTCGGCGTTTTCAGTTTTCTAAGACAATTTGGCATTTCTAAACAACAAAATACGAATTTTAAGAATGATCGTTCCTTTACTGTTGTAAGACATTTGGGGGGAAACGTAACGTGGGCTGATTCTGCGCAACAGCCATTTTCGTGCTACGTTAATGAGATTTCATAAGGTAGGCAACTGACTGAATAGACTGAGTTGTTATCGCGTTTACTTAAGGATAATTTACATGCAAACATTTCAAAGTACGACCGGTCGTTCGTAAGTGGCGGAGTTTCTGTATAGAATAGAAATGGTTTCTCATGAAAGGCTGAAAAGCAATAGCTAAAGCGCCCAATGGGAACTCGACCCAACAATCAAATGTTACAAACGCTTAACAAGAAGAACACGAAAGCATTCAGTATACACGCGTAGAAAGGACCTCAAACTATTGACTATTAACAGTACCTACCCATTCATCTTGCCTTTCAACGTAGTTACCTTGTTCTCTTCAATACGACACGACCTGGCAACAGACAGCGTAACGCAACGTTGAAAGGACGGACCCAACTATCTGCCCAAACTTGTGTTTTTGTTGGTCGCCACAATGAACTACGAAGTCAACCAGCTGCATCAGAGCCCCAATTAAGTTTTCCCAACCAGGACTTGAAGAGGCAAGAGAGGAACACTTACAATTGCTGGACGCGAGATTATAAAGTATGAGTTATGGTAGCTTCCTAACGACCATTTATAGGAAAGGATCTAAGGCCGAGATCATCCTTAGTTATGAAAGCAGCCACCCACAACTCACAAAAGAAGCTGCGTCCACTCTCTCTTTCACAAAAGCTACCGTTATTATAGCAGTGACTGCTCCCCTTGGAAAGAACTAGCTTACCTACACAGGTTGCTTCCATCTAATGAATACACGACCAGTTTTGTGAAGAACTGCTTCAGAGTCAGACACAGCTGCAAGGCCTCATGCCTAGCAAATAAATCACGGCGCACCAACTCTACTCTCTGACTTATATGCAGGGAAACGCTAAAGTCATCGTCCGGCAGCTACATATGTTCGGCAACCGTATTTTCCACATGCCAATATTATCTAGAACGGGGGTTCGGAAACGTATGGCACGCAAGCCAGATGTGGCTCTTTCGATAATTGCATCTGGTTCTCTCAGATAACACTGGAATTAGAAACTTCAGATTTTGTGATTGTGGTTCCTCCAGTGACGTGTCAACACCGAAACGCGTAGCGGTATTAATTTAATCTCGACCAATCCCGCATCTGGAATAAGTGAGTATTATTACAATATTATTTAAAAGAATAAATCTAGAGATTTACTATACTAACATTGAATTGAATTCAATCTTAAAATACATTATATGCCTCTGACTGAAATATATTTCCAAACATTAGGTTTTTTGACTGTCTGAGTCAAAAAGGTTCCCGAACTCTGATTTAGAATAATGGATATTCTCCACTAAGAGGCACAAACAAACATCGTCTACTGCATTCCATTCGCCAATTGCTCTGGTGTGTATGCCAGTTGTACGGGTCAATGTCCTAGCACTCATATTAATGAACATAACTTGGTTGTCTTTCGGCGTAACGTTGTGTCCCACGTCTTTGAGTAAGCATTCGAGTTTGACCACCAGTTTACTTGGGACGCCACTGATATCGTCACCATGGCCAAAACAACGTGAACGAGTGGATTTATTCAGTTTTGATACTCCTAAATGACTTGTATCGACAGCCATGCTGGCTAAGACGCCAACTACGAGGGCGGACGATTACGGCTCACCGACCTCTGCCCTCATCGCACACCAAAGACGGCCAATACAGCCACCAGCAATCCCACTGATCCGATGTCCCTTCTCTTCTACCAGGGCAGGCATTCAAAACCGAACTCCCTTCCTTTCTCCCTCTATCAGCCACCCTCTCACCCGCCAACGGCCTGTCTTCCTCTGCCTGTCTTGTTGCATCAATGTAACGGTTTTACAGTCTTCCTTATTTTCATTTCTTCTGACGACAGGCTAGTGTCACTTAGTCCTTATAATATCACAATAAAGAAATAAATAAAAGAGCCGCGAAAGTTAGCAGATACAGGCCGCTCTAAACTAACTTGCTTTAAAAAACTAATGTTGGCGGAAGCCGCAGGCCTAACATTCAAATTTACGAGGTCCTGAGGGATAACACATGAATAGCTTATATGTTCCGCCCCCGATGGGGCACGATAACAAGAACGCTCCACCGCAAATACAAAGGGCTTCGCGATACCTTCTGGAAATGGTAGATATGCCCGTGTTCTAACCCTATAACTAACCTTAAGAATAACTTAGCGCTAACTCTAATTTAAGGCCTACCCCTAATTTTCACAATACTTATCGCAAAGTT
>UYRU01044893.1:0-10033 GCA_900617775.1 Dibothriocephalus latus | reverse complement strand
TCTTTCTTGCAAGGAGAACTTGAGACTCGCCTATTGACCTCCGTCCATCAGAATGTCATACGCTTCACACAGCTCGCACCTGAAGGACGTTATCACAGGAGAGGCAAATACACTTTTTGCACAACGATTGTCCTGACCGACTGACGTGGAAGGGCCAGCGATTAAGAATTTGCGCAGAAGCAGTAAGGAGTGTTTTCGCGAGGAACTGACGAAGGTGTTAAGCAAAGACTACCAACTGCGTTAGTGAAAGTACACAACTGTCATAGAGGAAGGGAGGCATAATAAGCTGCATTGCGTCGCGTCTGTTGCTGCCTGCATCGACTGAACAGTATCCTCTCCGTAAAAGAGGCGACGGGAACTGAAGCGCGTGAAACTAGATCAGAAGTTTGTGGCATTGAAACCCGCAGCCAAGACTAATACAAATGTGGTGCACAAACTATCATCCAAGCGGTTATGCAGTTCTAAGTCAGGATGTCAACTGTAACATGGCGGAGCTACACTAGCCGTCTTGTTAATAAGGAGCGGCGCAATTGACGTGGTTAATCACACTACGTGCCAACAATTCACGTCCCTACTGCTTACGCCTACGCCAGCCTACCATTTTCCCCCGCGGAACTAAAAGCAATGAAGAAATTAAGAATGCGAAAGGACATAACAGTGTTATCGGCCAGCTAAGGAGGAATGGCCATCGCGCTGAACCTCATAGATTACAAAAAAGGCACAGGTCCTCCTTGCCGAACAATGGCACTTCAAAAGTCGGCCTTCCTCCCACCAGTTAGTTGGCCTCCCAAACCGCCTGAAGCACAACGTGGGCGCGCTAGCTAAATAGCGGTAGACAAGATCAAATGAGATAGTGTAATAATTATTACTATTTAACATCCCCCTCCCTGAACTCACCCTCCTTATCTGTTGACTCCATTTAGTAGACCGAGGGAACCAATCGGGGACGAAGTGCGGACGAGGCCTGATTGGCGAATTCGGAAGCCCGCCCGGCCGGACTGAAAAAAGTGCCCTGGCTGTTTTTCCGGCGCCCCTGTTTCGTTCCGACCTCCTGCTAACCCACACCCCGTTTTAGTTTCGTTGCCCCTGTTCATCCCCAATCTCAATAAACTGCTTTTTCCTAAAGGAAATCTTGTTGAGATTGTCTGCTGACTGCTTGGACACTACAATAGCACTAGCCTGGTTCTACGTACTACCCAAAATCTAAAAGCTCATCGTTTTACTCCGGCCAATCGTTACCTTGAAAGAGAGCTCCACTTAGAATCTGGCACAGTGGATGACCTAAAAACTAAATCTCTCCCGACCTGGCCTCTTTACCAAAGTATGATATCACTGGACATGGTTTTACTATTTACAACTATACCACTGAACATGGCGCATGATTTTCTAAGCAAACTGCTCGAATTGAAATAGACTGAAAGAGGGATTAAAGGAAGCCAGCCTACTGTCAGAACTAGTCATCGGTTCCAATTGCTAAAAATCTGCGTTTGGCACAGCTACATGGATGACATGCTCTTTGGAATTTAGAGAAGTAAACTATCCAGCTTTTTTTACCCGCTTAACACCCAACTAAAGCAACTGAAGCGAAAAAAAACTTCGAGTTGTGGCTTTTTTGGCTTGGAAGACTCCATGTAAGGTTAATAAAAGGAAGAGGATACTTACTTCCGACTATCCATTCTCCCGCGGAAAGTTCCTTATCAGCAGAAAACATTTTGTATATCATTGGTTGTTTGGCTAGCTGAGGGAAACAAGTAGCAATTACGTTTTGTCACAACAAGGAACTGCTGAACCGCTAATAGAACTCATCTGTAGTATAAGCAGAGGCCCAAGGCAGAGCGGGACAGATGCGTTCCGTTAGCCGTAGGTGAACGTTCATCGAAAAGTGTCGATATCTCCTGACCTAAACCAGCAAGACAACGGGCTTGTGGCTCGATGGTTAGGGCGTTAAACTCTAGTCAAAAAGATCGTGAGTTCAACGCTCGAGTGGGGCACCACTTGGGCCTGGATATGACCGGCTGACGGCGGCGAATAAGCCAGAATATAAGCTTGTGATTACTTGGGCAGTTGGAGCTTAGCAGCATGATCTAACTGCTTACATAGGTAGGGTTTCTCCCGCCGTATATAGGCTGCTTCCATGTATCGCAAAGTCCGATTTGTTCGTGCTCTAAGAAGTACTCGGAAAGATGCTTTGAGGTCGGCAGAGTGACCACTGTCTGGCAGATGCTTTGTAATGAAGGACTGTGGTACTTTAATTTCATGCTTAAAAAACCAATAAGGTAAATGTTCAGTGGCCCTGGCAGCCAACTGCCTTTGCGCACGGCCAATGTACGTGCCTCCGCAAGTGCGTTGGAGGTGACGTGCAAAGGCAAGGCGTCCTTTGTCCGGTTTACTGGAAGGCTTTTACTGGGACTGAGGAAGGCTAGTGCGGCTGCAGTGTTCATCCCCTTTATCGCTTTAGTTGTAATTATTGGCATACAATAATTAATGTCGACAAAAATCTGTTTATGGGTTGAAGGATGTGAACATTGAATGAGCTTTTTTACAGGCGTGGTCCTTTAAGAAAGTATTTGTTCATGGAAATGTTGATTTAAGAGTGAAACGAGGACGTACCGCAAACGATAACTCCAATTGCAAGGTAGAGACCACAAAACATGCGCTTATTCAGCTGCAGTTTCGTTGCTAATATATCGAATATGATGCCACCTGGAACCTTAGAAGGAAAGGACAAAGATAAAAAGTCTAATTTATTTTCACATGAATGAACCTTTATGTACGTAACTTCTAGGTTACTATATTATTTTCCTATCTTCCTATTCGAATTCTGGCTTTTAATTGGTCATTTGAGTCTTAATCTGAGCTTGCATAGGTTATTTACCGAAAGAGAAATTGATCTTGGAATATTTTGATCTTTACATATTTTAATACACATACAAACATACTCTTCGATCGAGACCTCTTTAACAAGTTATTATCATCTCAGTCTATGCCGTAACTTGATCCGAAGTATAACTTGACTACCTACTGCAAACGTATAGCATTTCCCTCGAATATTCGCATTCCGGAAATGTTCTTGGTTTTTAGGATGACGGCATCTTTGCACCGAAATGAAATCGCTACTTAAAATTATATTAAATTGTGGATTATTTGTTGCATCTAAAAAATATAAACTGCTAGCTTTTTTAGGGTTGTAAAAAAAACAAAGCCAATAATACCTCGGCAGATCTGACCAGAGCGAAATTGATTGCGAAAAACTTTATCCCAAAGAGTTTGAAAGTGGCTGTCAGGATGAAAACAGTCTGTCCCGCCAAACACATGTGTAAAATGTAAATACTGATTGCGTAGTAGGCCTGGGCATATTTGGTTGCCATTAACGGTGGAAGAAGAGTAATTGATACACCCCAGACGATTAGCAGCAGAAACTGTGAAATCTTGATAATGGTAATAGAAGAAGACACATGAGCAAAGGGGATTAATAGGCCAGAGCTGTAGTAATTTTCCTAAATGGCAAGTGCTTACCCATCCATCAGTATACCGAAATGACAATGCAGTCATTTTTTAAGCATTAAGAAACTTGTCAGTTAAATCAAGAATGCGTTTTCTTTTCAATAAGTTGTGACCTGAGGTATCATGCCTTTGTCATCGTGATGGCTTTTAAAATACTCAAAATCCTACATCTGATGATGTGACCACATCACACTACACGAAACACGGCCATATTTTATAGACGTTGGTGAAAGGTCAACGTCTTTACATTCAGAGGCGTAATGTCCTCACTACGACTGAGTTCATTAACGCTGCCACGGTGCATAAGACGTGACCGGTCATCCGAATGCACCCCCACCGTTCAGTTCTGGGAGTCCGCCAAGAATAAGCGCTGTAGTGACGCTGACTTCTCTGCTTCCGTTGAAGGCTGACCTTTGGACAGCACCCAGTCATTATAAACATGCTTATTGTTAAATGCCTGCACCCCTATGTAATAACATCGTCAAGTGGTTTGATCTTTTTGTTGCAGGGATGAAAGAAAAATAACATTTTTTATTTTACTGCAGAAAACATATCTTCTGCCTTGCTTCACCGAATTAAGGCGCAAATCTTTCAGGACTGAGGCGGCGTTCTTTAGCTTAAGTCTTCCTCAGGTATCTTAATGATTTCGTGTTAGTATTTTAACGAAGGCATTTTTATTTAGCTTTATTTCTGTTATTTTAAAAATACCAAAAACTAGCGGACAATAGAAGGAACGTTGTGTTTCCCAACTATTTGAATCGAAATCGGATTCACGTCATTATATTATAACAGGTTAGTTGTCTTCTGAAAAGCTAAATACTTATTAGAAATATCTTAACTTAGCATAGTTTTAAGCCCACAAATATTTATTAGTATTATTAGAATCGTCAAACACTTTGCATTTTCTGAATGAATATTAAAACGGATCAACCTTGTAGGATATCCTAGAAATTAATAGACACCAGAAGGCATATCCGGCTATGAGAAAGGCCACCGCAGATTCCGAAATACGGTGCACAACGGATTTGTCCTCAAGGTAGAGTAATCCAAATATCTAAAAAATGAGGTAGTTGGATGCATGAAAAAATAATCAATTGAAGTAGATAAAATTACCACAAATTATTGTAAAATGTATTGATTATCTATGTGTATGCGGACTTTCTCATGCGATTTATGACTTCTAATGCAAGCATTCATATAAAGGATTGATTGTCAATATTATTCAAAATCAGTTGCCTGCTTGGTATCGCCACCCATTTAACCGACACCATTCGTTTATGAAAAGCCGGTATCATGAGCTATTTGCTTTTGCACAGTTGGGTTGCATAGCCACATTGATTTCGTACTAAGAAGAGCTTGAGAACCATTTAAAACACAAAAGAGTGTGCTGGGTATTCTCATATTCTTACTGGCTACACTGAATAGTAAAGTTAAACGTGTTCGCAGGCTCTGCCTTGTACTCTAAATGCTGGAGCATCTAGGTCGTGGGTCAGAATCCGGTGTAACGGTCATTCTTTAATCCCGTGTATTTCTATGAGCGCAGTATAAATTACCCGCGAAGGACTCTGAGAAAAAGCTGGCGGAAGCACTGGCAATGCGCCATCCCTGGAGGAATTATGGAATTACTAACGAACGATATTAAAAACACGGTTTTATTTGCCTCCTAGGTCTGACTGTTGAACGTTCTCGTCAATTGGTGCCTGGTAGATTAAGCGCAGTATCTTTGCTTCCATGTTGATGCTCATCGATGGCTGGGGTATAAAACGCAACCAACGTTATCCCGGCAATGACAGGGTAGCAAAAAGGATTTTTTTACTCTCACAACTATAAATCGAATGTGTGCAATTATAGTTATCTAGCAGGTTACAAGTCCGGCCAAAGCAAGTCGCCAATTGGGGAACGCATAGGCTACCGCCTCGCTTAAAACCAACACTGGGAACCAGATGGTCGAGCAATCATCACGTCCAATTCCATCACGTATAATGAAAGTTCAGCAGGTCACAGCGCGCATGCCGTTCATCGAGCGATTAGCGCACAAGTGGGCAATTATCCTTCATAAGGGAGTCGTTAACTGTCAACAGTGTGCAGTAGTCACTGTATCTAATAAATACTGCAACCTCCTGGGTATGAATTGCTCGTTTCTGCTACTGTTTCTGCTGTTGTCTTTGATGGAGGATTCGCGATGGATTTCGAAACACCAGGGGAATAAATGTCTTCTTCCAGCGATCACATATTCGTCTTCTCAATTACTTTCTAGAACTCGCATGTACGTCTGTATTGGAAAGTTATTTTTCGCTCGAATTTACATGTTCATTTCTTTGAGTTTTTGTCTAATACATCTTCATGTTCCATACGTTGTGCCATTGTTATCGATCAGTTATTCCATAATGATAATTAAAGCTTACCCATTAACCACTTTGCAAACTCCGGAAATCACTGGACGTTATCTGACTGACATCTTCACAAGAAAAAGGTTTTTGGAAATTTAAAAAACGCGAATATGTTTGGGTTTTAATTGTGGAGGCTTCAACATTGACAAAATATATTTATTAAAAACAAAACACCCACCTTGTATGACGAAACTGCAAAGAATGTTAGGAAGCACATTATAAACTGATATGACCAAAGTATGTAGAAGTCTAGCATTCGGAACATTGAACGTGGAGTAACTTCGGCTTGGGGGTATTCTTCGGCGCTACGAAAGTAAACAATAAAAAATTACTGACACTCATATTATGATTTTTTTATTTATTGACAAAAAACTTCTGATTGGTTAACAAACAGAATTTTTCAACCGTAAATACGCAGAATTTTAAAGTCGGTTTACTTTCCATTGTTCTGCAACTACATACCAAATGAAAGTACGCACAATTTTTATGCAGTCCTTCCAAAACCACCAAGAAATATGCACAGTTAAGAAGACAGGTTCGCCAAACGTATGCGTTCGATCATTTAAGAACGGGCTTGCGCAGTACTATAAGGGATGGTGGATTAGCAGAAGTCTAAATCGCCAATAAACTGTAAGGATGGGAGAGATGGTTTAGTGCGTTCAGAGGTCAGAGGTTATAGTCTAGTCCTATCTTGAACTGAATGAGGAGGAGAGGAAGGGAAAGGTGATATTGGACAGCTAGCTAGGTTTCTGCTTCGTCGCTGTAAAGCGACGTGGCAAGAAGTGTGGACACAAATGCTGAGTTCGTCTTCGGCCAAGGGAGTCTTGGAGCTTGCGTAAAGGTCTTATGCAAAGAACGGAGAAAATAAGATCAGTGGGGGAATTCGTCGCCATATACCCCAAAAGACGAGCCAAATGTGATGAACTGGCAAATAAATTCGTGAAGTAGCCTTTTACTTTGGTACGGACGTAATCTCAAAATCTCGAGGCTTCAGCTTTAGAATGTTCGATTTATAAGGAAGAGCTATTCCTCACATTTCCGTTTTGAGAGGAATCATTTGGTGAACACTTCCAAGGTCGCCTGAATTCTGTTATTACACGTACGTACACAATCGCCAAAATAAGACTGGGTTTCTTAAGCACTCCGTTTCTCGGTCTTCGGGGTAAGGAGAGACTGCCCTTTCGGAAAATACCAATAAACATTTGCAATAGCAATGTACATTTACAACTTAATTGGACCTTGTGGACCAAGTTATATTTATCGAACGGCCAGGCACCTACCCAAAGGAAGCGATAAAAGTGCCTCCTAGTTATACCGAAACGTAGATTAATTCATTTTTACGCGTTTGCGACGCACCTAGTTTGATAGCTGGTACCGAATAGACGTCAACCAAATGTTTTAAGTCATCCAAAAAGTTCCGGTGGGCTACTCCTAATTATTGCGCCGGCGGATATTTGTAACAGTAAATACTGTAGACGTAAGGTTAGCCAACCCATTCATGTGAACGCGTTCGTAACCGCTTCCGATCACGTTGCCTTACGGCGAAGAAACACAGGCACAAACCAACGGAATACTCACCCCTGTCATGTCATGTGGCAGAACTAGAACACAGTTTCTTTCGCCTTTTCGAGTCTGCCTAACTAACCTCGTCGTTCTTGTCCAACCTATTTTTCACTGGTTGTTTTCCAAAAAAGCATGCATAGATCATTTGACTGTCTTGATGATGAATAAGGTAAAACGTATGTTTATCGTTTTTTCCTTCACAAGCGTTTACATGGGCATCCTCGCAGATGCATAAGGTACTCGCATCACTAAAATCGCTAGTGTCGATAATCTAGCCAACTACCAGTACAAGAGAGCATGCGAGTCCCAGGAAGTAATTGAGAAGAAGACGACTCGATCGCTGGGACAATACGTTTACTCGCCTGACGTTTCGACTGCTACTGTTTTCTGCTAATGTCTCTGATGATGAATCCGTGACGGATGTCGAGACGTCAGGCGAACAAACGTATTGTCCCAGCGATCGAGTCGTCTTCTTCTCAACCTAGCCAACTATTTGCGCAGTGTTGTCTCTGTGTCATTTTCTATTAATTCGATCAAGCGAAGGAGATTACTCATTTTATGAAATTCCGCATGTGCATAAAGTCCTCCGAAAAGTCACTAAGCTAATAAACGGTGGCACCGATTTTAGGCTCCGTAATTAATAAAGGTAGCCGTTGTGGAAACATAACCAAAACAATGTCTTGTGATCTTTTTCCTAATTGAAATTGAAATTAAAATCGAAGATTGCAATAAAAATATGACTAAAATTACAAGCATACCGAACTTGATGAAATTACCGAGACTTAAATGAGATTGAGTCATGGCTGTCCAAGGGCCACTTGAACACACGACCCCTCGGCCGATGCGGCAGGGGCCTCCGTACGTGACACCCCCTCGGGCAGTCCAACACAATAATCGCACCCCACTTGAACTCGCTCCACAAAAGCAGCTGCCACTGCCGCCTCACACCCAGACACAGCCACACGCTATCAGGCCTGACTGGACGCAGTCAACCCTGGCCCTGGCTTCGCCAACAACTACTTTTGCCTGAGATAGCAACTCCGGGTTCTGTGCATCACTGCCGTACTTCATCATCATCCATTACGACGTTTGCATAGATTATTGATCCTCATCGGACACGTAGACATCTTATATTGCATTTGCTAGAACATTTATTACAATTTAAGCTTTTAAAAATTGGGCGTCACTCCAATTTCTCACATTGCAAAAACATTTTTATCGCTTTTCGTAAAATAACCATCAAATCACAGAACCGTTAGTGTCAATCTAACTTCTGGGCCTGTTGCATATCTGATTGCTGTGCTGCGAAGGTTTTGTCAAGGATTTAATTAAGCTGTCGTCAGTACTAGCAGCGTGAGATAATATAATCTTTCGTCTAATTAAAATGAATGGTCGCTAGTGAAGTTCGTTTGGCCTTATGATAACATCATACCGTAAACAAGAAGGACTGTTTGTTAAGTGTAGACTCTCTGAGGAAACGCTTTTTAAATTATCCTTCCATTTTCAAGAGTCCGTATAGCCACGTAAAACTTCGTTTACTTACAGCTTTAGTTACCTTGGTCGAACCACAGTTTCTAGTTACTTTTTACTTAAACCAAAACTTTAAATGGAACGAATGTTTTTCCTTTAAAAATAATTCATGCAAGATTTGCCATGGAACCTCAGGAGAATAGTTCATACTTCTCAGTGCTCTTGGTTTCATTCAACCTTCGAAACTTGTCTATATCTTGGGAGTTTTTATTCAGGATAACACAGTTGATGTGTCGTTCTCATTTTGCATGCAAGTAAGCTTGAATAGTTATAATATACTTTAAAAGACACCAAAGATTCCTGAAATATTTCGGCAAAAGAATGTAATAGGGAATTTAGTTAAATAGGTAGTGTTAATCTTATATGAGCTGAGGGCGCTGCATTCAAAAATGGGTGATATAAATAAATTTACGCTCTGACATGTACACTTATTCTGTGTCTGACGTCTGGGTAGTTGTTTCGTTTGCCCATCTTCAGGGACTGGACACTCAAGCTCCCAGCTCTCGCCCTACGCCAACCTTTTCCACGTGTGTAGCTCGTCAATACCAGGCTAACGCGGCATCAAGGGCTCTCTCTCGTTTTTCATTCTTTCTCCCTTATCTCTCCCTCTCTCTCTTCTTCTTTTCCTCCTCCCTTGCACAACCTGCTCTACAATGCTCATCTCCGACTTGTTTTCTTTCTTATCACTGCGCCCGTCCCACCTCAAATGACCGATCAGCTGAGCGGTGGCCTGTTGCTGGCGGTGGGGGAGAAAGTGAGGTCGACCTTCAGCGCATTTCTTTCCTCACTGAAAGCAATCTAATGCGCCTGAAGCTATTACGGTTTCCTAAAAGCCGTGGCTTGGAGCGTTGCCGACTGGCGGGATAACTTGGATACCACAGTCAGCCTAGTGTTTCTTGTCAAATGAAGTGGCTTACTGCAGGCTGAGGGTCAGACTCAATGGTTCCTTCTTAGTGTGACCTCTATGGCACTCCCACGCGAGAGCCTACCTAGCAAGGTGTTGTTGTGGCACGTGCTGGATTGTGTTTCGCGCACACCGCCTACGC
>UYRU01044886.1:0-12555 GCA_900617775.1 Dibothriocephalus latus | reverse complement strand
TAGTGGTTTGGTGTGCATAAATCAGCCGAATTATTGGCTCGTAGTCGAGGGTTCAACAGGCCGGAAGTCAACCGACTTTAATTAATTAATTAACGTTCTCCCTAATGTAAAAATGTGTCTCTCCAGAAAATGCATATTAGCCCTATACAGTTTAGAGAAACGAGGTGGAATAATGTGAGACCATGTGGATATGTTATTTTCAATGATAAAAGGAAAATACCTCGCGCAAATAGGCATTACTGTCCTGTAGAATTTGTTTTTCACGTCCTGCTATCCAGGGTTGGAATGGCTAGTATCTCTCCCTCCTTCCTCATATCTCCCGTCTAGACTTCGTGTAATGTAGCTGCTTTAAGGGCGCATCATTCGCCCAGCGCATCATGGTGATAACTGCAACCTAACATATCCTGCATTAACTACGCAGAATCAGAATTACTAAAGAGCAGGAAAATAGTTTGAGGCAAGGGCAGTCGCAACATGACTTTGGACATTGTCATTTAAAAAAGGCAACAATCTTGACGTAAAATGCGTAGGTGGAGGGACACAAGGTGGTTAAGACAAAGCAAGCAAGTCAGATCATTAGAAGAGCAAATGACTCTGTGAATAGAATCTAGACTGTGGTCTAAAGTCAGATCCGCGCACTGTCTGACATTATCTAAGTATTTTTACAGTTATGTTACTAAGCAAATTACATTTAATGCAGTTTTTCAATAAGGAAATGTCTGATGCTAGAATTTTTCCTCAGAGGTAGTTTATCAAGGCGCAAAGTCTTTAATTTTGAAACAGTGGACATTGAATATCAAAACTCCTGCTAAACCAGCAACATTCAACGTAATTAAGACAACCATCACACATTCCCCTACCACACAACGGAGCAAACATTTTTTGAATAAGCAAACTACTTACTCTCCCTATCATCGGATACCCTACGCCTGATACTTTCTGCTCAAAGTACACAATCAGCAACAAGACAGAATAGAAGCATAGTCTGATAATTTTAATATTCATTTCCACCTTCGGCAAGTGGGGTGTTGGACAGGCAATTTCCTGATTTATGTATAACTCGTCATACATCGGAATTGTCTCTAATAATGACTTGGTTTATAAAATGCACTACATACATATTAAAAGGCATTAGGAGACCAGTTTTTGGTATCTCAATCCCCATCCACGCATCAGTGATGAGATAATGAGATACAGCCTCCGATCAGAAGCGTTGACTTCTGGGTGCAAATCAGTTGTTGCCAACAGTGGTCGCTGATACCATCAAGGCCGATTTTGGGGCTCACTTCTGTGAGAGGTCCATGTCTGGGGGTGTCCCCGATATCAATTCCTCCCGAAGAGAGCATTTGTTTAATCCACCATTCGCGCCTGCATGAAAACTACAGCAAACGTTATCAACAATTTAGAATTTATTTGCAAAACTCAGAAAAATGATGAATGTATTATCAAGGGGTATTCTTTCAATCTTCAGGTATTTTGGGCGAACTCACCAACAGCTGCTAGAGAGCTCCCTTACATCAAATGGATATGGAGTGACAACTGAACAGTAAGTCTTCCTGACGATATCTTCTTGACTTATTGGTAGGCTGCATAATGCGGAAAAATCTTTTCTATATTAAAAAAACAAATTTTGTAATCGGAGTTGAACTAAGGATCCTATAGGTGCTTGATGATGAACTTCGACGAAAAAAATTCATCCAATAAAATTGCAATAGACCGGTCACAACGTAGAAATTGTTCTATAAAAAGCAAATACAAGTGTAAAGGTAGACTTTTAAGCCAATAAAAAACACTTTCAAACTCGAAAACCGATCCATTGTTAGTCAATTGTAGGCAATACAGTCATTTTGCGTCCCTAAACTTCTCAGAGTAGCAAAGGAACAATCATTCTTAAATTGTGGTTTATAAATTAATACACCATTTTTTTGAACTCCCAACCTTTTTGGAAAGGCGGACCATTCCGAAAGTGTGTACAGTTGACTTTAGTAAAGAAACTTAAGTTCTTAATGGAGAAAAAGCTTATGCATTCAACAGAAATTCCGTTAATAAAGCAGAAGAACTAGCATTACCTCTGATAATAGTCCTTTTATGATTTTTTTCGGTATAAGTTATTTCACATCATGCGCAATCTAAAGTACGGCCGTCAATAAGCAGTCCGAAGTTTGCGTATTTATTCTCCTATGGTTTAGGGAGCGATATATGTTGATTCTTTCGTCTATAAATTGTTTGAGATATGCTGGATTAATGCAACCAGCTTGTAACATGTGAACGTGTCGATCAGTGACCAATAAATTTGAATAAAATTGTCAGATGCCATCGTAAACGTACAATTTTTTGCACATTAAGAGCAGTTTCCTTTGTTCAAATTTCTTTGTAATAGTGTTAGCACTTCGCTAATGATAAGGACCAACTACTTCTTATAATTTTAACGAAGACTTTATGCTTTTTCGTGTTTACAGTCGATTTTCCAGGAATGCGGATGCTGTTCTAATTTTATATCAAAAATGTTAAAATAAGATATTTCTTAAAAGCATTCGTGGAAATAGTGCCCTTTCAGGCATACTTTCTAATGCAGCTGTCTGTATGCGTAATATCTATGGCCGCACTCAAACGTGTAATTTCCTTTTCGAAAAGAGTGACGGTCTACAATAAAATTCACGAAGTAATATGCCAACGCCAACTAATAGCCTTTAATTGGACATTTCGACATCGAATATCTGCCCACTTTGCCTTTTTCGAAAGTTTAGTCAAGGTAAAACTTGAAAGGTTTGACCGCTTTTTTGACTTTCCGGAAAACTGGGTATAAACCATCTGCTGAAAATAAAGGAACTCACATTTCAATGTATGTTGAAAGAGTTTTCGATGTACTTTTTAACTGTTAGGCTTTTTAAGATTGCGAATGCACAACAAAATATCAGAATACACCGGGTGTCCCAAAAAATGAATACACTAAGTACATGCTTGCAAAGTTGGTGTTTATCATGATTTTATGATTTAAAAAATGTAAAAATGTTTACAAGTATCATGAGATTACTTTTAAATTGAATGTCCTCAAACTGAGGTTCATCTTGAGCGTAACACCGCTGCCAACACGAAGCAATGGAATCGCACACACCATTAAACTATTCCCTGGGTATTCGTGTCCATTCGTGTTCAATGGCTTCCCTCAATGCAGCCACTGTTGCAATAGTCAAAATGCAGTGAAAAACAGTAAAATGATACTTGTAAATATTTTTACATTTTTAAAGTAACAAAATTATAATAAACACCAAGGTTACAATTATTTAAAATGTGTTAACATTTTTTGGGACACCCTGAATATCCTATTTTTTGAAAAACTGGTTATGTTCTGTCCGTGTTGTTTCCTGTTTCCGTATTAGTTCATAGGCAACCGTAGATAAAAATTATTTGGACATCTTTCGTGTGCGGCTTGACGGAGAAAAGTGACCGTCTGTCGCTGGTTTTCATATAGTATATGTTTGTTTTCGGCCCTAATTATCGGCACGTTAAAAGATACAACAGCCGTTATAATTCAAAACATGATTTTATAGCATAGAGGGTAACTAATTTGTAAAAGAGCTTCTTTTAAATCTGCATTCACCCTTATTTCAGTAGAAAAATATTATTTCTCATACTAGTAATACACTCTTATTGATGAAGGCACAATAAAACTTTGTTTTCTCTCGAATGAATAAAATCATTTGCGTTCCAGGTATTTGGATGTACAAACAAGAAAAATTGTCGAGCACCGGATCAATTAGCTCTTATTTTTTGTCCCGAGCTTTCGAACTTTCACAGGAGACCATCTTAAGGGATAAGGAGCAGCAACCAAAAGTAGGGGTAATTATAGTGGTTATAGGCCAGTCAAATGTCAAATAACATCAGCGCCTCTTTCTTTTGCCTGAAAAGATATATAGAAACATTTTCTGCCTTAATAATGGCATTTTATAGTATACAGGCATAAATAGGACGTTTTGATCCGTAGTTTTTAATTGCATAAGAAATGCCTTGGATATCAGCGAAAGTTCGATGGGACCTACTTTGGCCCATTTTTCCCTTCAATACACTTCTGTCAACTGAAATATTTTCCAGTAAACAGCATTTTGCGACTCAAGTCAATTCAATGAACAAACTTAACAAGCTTAAATGTGCGCTACACTAACCCATACATTTCCATCTTCACATGTCATGAGTTGGGCAATCTACTGTACAAACATAAATATTATAAGAATTTCCCTAATTGACTCAAATTATCGTCTCCTTTGTTTTGGGCTGCATCTCGACTGCATAAAGTGTATAGCAGTTTCAACTTTTTTATACCTTTTTTGTAGCGATCGCCATGTGCGTCCAATGACACATAGATAAACGTTAATAATGCAATTATCAGCTACTATTCATCTGATTTTAGCGGTTAGATAATTTACTATCAATGAATAGGCCCGGTTGCCAAAAGAAGGTGAAAAAATTCCACCATAAGTAACAAAATTAATTTTAGAATACGAGGCGAAAATGTTAAAGATGAAAAATACGAGATAGCATTCTGTATAAAATGTGCAATCCGTATTACGCATTGGAAAATTGATTTTGCAGGAAATGCTACTGGAAGGCAAGTACGTTTCGAAGAGCTGTTAGAAAATATTTTTTGTCAATGAGTTTTTATTGTCTGTAGTAGTCGTATTGGAACTAGTGTCCGCCTTTTAAATGTTCTCATAAGATTATAATACACTACATTCAATTCCATAAGCTGCTAACGCACAAGCAGACTACTGAAGAGGTTAACTTTGTTGACTTTCCTAAGAATGAATATTTGCCTCCAACATATGTATAAATAACATAACATTCATATTACTTATTAATTCAAAAATTCGGTTATATAATTCAAACCTGATATGTAATGTGAGATACAATATCACTCTCATAAAACTCCTGGTATCAAATGGAGGCTTTTATAATGTCAATGCTGTCCATTGGCGCAGATTTGCTGACAGGAATTCGCCCGTTTAATTATAATTGATTATAAAGGTAATTTGAACTGAAATAACTCATAGCATAAACTTCACCTCTAGCCGTAACGAACGGTTAAGTTGCTGCATGATTAAGCTCACCGTATACAATAACTTAAAAATTGCCGCCTATTAATCAAAGTTTTTTTTTCATTGTCGGAAAATTAGCTTTTGCACTCTCGTTTCGTAGAACATTTTTTTGATTAATGTAGAGGTATGAATTTTTTTTGGCTAGCTGAGCTCGGAAACTACAAACGTAAATGCAAGAGCAATTTGCTTTCAGAATATTATTCTACTAATTGGAAATCTCCTTTTTTGAGCACAAACTGTGAAAAAGGTGAAAGTTACTATCAAACGAATCTAATAAAGAATTTTCTGTGACGTTTTATATTATAGGTTGCATCAGTGGAAAAATCTTATTGCATAAGTAGTTATCTTCACTAAGTATGGGTTTTGCAGACGTATCTTAAATATCATTCAAAAATAGCACCTCTAAGCGACTGAAATGTCCTGAATTCATGCTGAACGTTCATTAAAATTACATTGTCGACCACTTGTTGTAATGCATCATGAGATATGCAACCTAGTGTAGGCGTAAATTGTCGTTGACATTGCTTAATGGTTTATTTCTGAAATGAAGGTGCCAATGCTAATTGAGATCGAACGTCACAAACATTTTATTTGGCAGTGGATCATCAGACTAGTGCTGGTAGTCATTGTAGTTGGCTATGGGAAAGCACAAATCCAGTCTCCCAGCGTCACCCACTTTTAGGCAAAAGATTCTGTTTTCCAATGAGCTTTAACAGAAGGATAGTGTCAATTAGATCGGCACTTAAACCCCTTAAGGAAGTTCTCACAGACTTCATAAGATGCAACTTATTGCTTTCAATCTTTTCAAAACACATTGTCTGAAAAGAAGTCTAAAACCTGGCTGCCAGGAGTGATCAAATGGAATGTGAATTCATTACTGTACAAACGACTAAAACAACAGCTGTTGGCTGTCTACACTAGAAAGTTTTCCCTCAATAGGACGAACTTGTTAGCCAAAAGGCAGGAGCCTATGTGTCTCCCGTAAGTCAAGCCCATTGACGCAACCAACGATTTTTCAAGGACGTTGACTACACCTATCATTTGCCGTAGCCGAAACCACTTCGAATTTTGGACGTTTTCTTTCTAGTGTCGGAGAATTAATATGTATTTCAAACAGAAATCTTGATGGCTAGCATTCCAACGAATGGAGGTTTGTAGACAGAAGTTGATCTCTACAAAAGACGGATAAGAAAAATTGCTTGCGCCTCGCTGTCGACGAAGAGCGTTTTATTTTAGTGTATTTTGGTTCCCTTTGTCAAACGCTACCGTTAGAACTGTCAGACAGCAGTTTTCTTAAGAATTAAACGAAACCTGCTCGTACTGATTAATTATTAGATCAAGGAAGTGACTTTTGGGGAGTGAGAAGCAACCAACACTTTATAAATGTTATTATTTGATGCATATAGTAATTTGATTTCATTACACCTCGTTAGCCTACTTAGCTTGTGGAAGCAACGTTGAAGTGACTTAGTTTGTCGATATTTTACCGCAATTTATCCTATGGTCTTTTGTTTAATATGATTTATGCCGTTATGAGTCTTTAAATCACGCACGCCACCAGGTGCGGTATTCAGTCTTTTAATAACTAATAAAAACACCATTTCCGACCTTGACTTCCTACATTTTTCATATGGGTTCAAAGGAGCCTTTGGCAAGCACACGTAAATTTTCAGTAAATTCTTATCGGACCATTACATTCATATGGGAAATGCGTCAAAGGTAAAACGTGCGGACAATTTATTTTCGTTTTTTTATCCATGTGAGTCCTGGGAATAGGCAGGGTGGGCCCCGATAAGAGAAGACTGAATACGCGCCGTGAGGGTATGTGGAGCAAGTCCAAGAGACAGGAAGAGTTTTGAAGAGTGCATACAGCTAAACGACCGTTGGCCATGCCATGCGCAGAGCTTGCTAGAGGTCCTCTCGTGCACACAAGACCAGCTTTCGCAATCTTATAGAGGTTGCTTCTGTTGTTACTAGCAGACGCTGACGCAGGGACTTGGAGTTGTTTGGTGTGACTTTATAAAGCACCCAGGGAGCTTTGTTGGGGTCCGCACTATGTTCGGAATTAGCGCTGTTTCGTGCTCATGACTTCACCGTTTTTCCTCCATACCAGGAGGCGCTTCCTTATTCTTGACAACAGGTGTGGATTCGTGCGACCGATATGACGTACCCAACAGGGAAAGTAAATGAGTAGATGCACACGAAAGCGGTCTGAGCTGGAAACCTATGTTTTCCTTCCCCTTGCAAGACTGAGATCGATGAGAATACTACCCGAACTCTCGCGGCTGGGCAGACTCAAGAAACAACTTGATCCAGACGTCATCTTAGGAGTTCACTACCTTTGAAGAGGGACCTTAAGGAATAGCATTTTACTTTCCACAGTTCGTGTAGTGTGGTCTATTTGTCTCGCTACCATACTCTTTCTAATAAATCTACAGGATAACCGTTCCGCGAAGCAGCTGCCGGATTTCATTAAGCTTTCACTCAGTACAAGCTAGCTTTTTGCACCCAGCAGCGGACTAGATTGCGCTTTTGTTAAATGGGCCGTCTCTTAACGAGCCCCACTTTCCCAATTCCCATGACTCAGTTGGATGAAATGACCAATATAATTGACCACATGTTTTACTGATGTTGTATTCTACCATACTAGCAGGCCAGGTACTAGTTAAAAGGACCATGGTTTACACTTGACCCTGTTCCCATCTTAATTTGCTGGGCCGATGATAATTTATCGAAAGCGTTCGTATGCTCGTCAATTGCTCTTCGGATGTTTCTGATGGTTACCTATATGAGCCAGAAGAAGACGGAAATCCTGTGTCTTCTACGAGTACATGGCTGACACGCATGACAGACTTTATGCGAATCCTTCCAAAGAGAGTTCTAAAGCACTTGAAGCAAATCAATTATTTAAATGTAATCTAATTAATTACTTCGCAGTTCTAAATAATTCTCAAAATGAAAGACCAAAAGTAGGACTGACGTAGATAAAAGAGTAGATAACACAATTCTTAATGTAAGATTACTCGCAAACGTCCAGCAAAATAATAAGCATTCATCGGATCCCATGAAGGCCTCTGAATGTTCTACAAGGTTCACAAAACCCCGGAGTCCATTAGCGCAAACACTGTGTCAACATAGTTCGATTTGCTGCGGGCTGGCACTGAAGATGGATTCAAGCCAGCATCCGAAACGTCGGGCCAATAAAGCAATAATATCTTTTCTTTCTAAACAGTTTGTACTTTTGCTATATCTTAGTAATAGCTGGGAATCAGTGCGCACTTGCTATCATTTGATAGATCATAGGAACGATCCAGCCTACGCTTTTATACCGATCGTGCTTTTTGATCTTCATGGCCGCTACCAAAGAAGTTAATGACGGTCCGCTCCAATCACTCACTACTCCCTTTAATTACCCAACACATTCAACGGCCGAACCCAGTCCACTATGAGAAGTTACTATCTGCGCACTCGAAACATGTCGCTATTTATAGTCACGCGAGAGGTGCGCTTAATCCATCTGGATTACCAAACGTAACATGTTTTTTTCGTTTTAGCTTGCGGTCCGAAAAGGGATACAAATCTATTTTGCCCTTCAAATGCCTTTTTGAAGCGTCCGTTGCCTAGGCTAATAAGCCTTCTCTCCCCTCCTTAATACAACAGGCGCGCTGTGTTAAATGCCGGGTGGATTAAGGGTTTGTGTTTGGACTGAGTTTAACGGCAAGGGGGGCTATCGTTTGATTAAAGGCCGGACTTGGTTTGGACTTGCAAACAAGTAAATGTGGAATTAATCGCAAGGCTCTTTGTCCTAAAATAGAAAACTCACATTTCTATCCAACCACAGCGTCACTTGCCCCCGACTTGGGTATATTTGGTGTTAAATTGATATATCCGACTGATATAGTGTTTATCTCATATTCCCGATGAAAATTAAGTTGATGTTCTATTTTGAAGTCCTTTTTTCCACCGACATGAAAACAGACGGCTGGTAATGATGCAGGGGTCCAAAGGACAATCCCGACCTCCCAGGCTCGCCAACGATCAATTGCATTGTTCGGCTTAAACGAGTCTATTAAATGTCTCACTACAGCTGTTACCCTAACTTCATTCCTTTCTATGAATGTTCCGATTTTAGGTTCGATATTATGCTCAAATTCTTCTTGTAGTTAACCTCCTTATCTTCAGTTATGAGAACGCAGAATCCCCAACGAAACAGTCAGAGGATTGGCAATTCTCCTTTTTATGTGGTGACAGTTTACGTTTTTTGCCCCAACCTTGCCTCGTGGCCTATGTGGAATGTGTGGCACGGACACCCATGTTGTGTGGGAGCCGGGATCGGAACTGGTGTGTCAAAATCTTGGTCAAGCATAAACTGTGCCTAGGTGGTGTCTGAGTAAGTGTGTTGCACGGGAGCCCAGGATGTGCGAGCTGTCGCCACGCCCATCCTTTTGCTGTCATATTAACACCCTGGTTAGGTGATTGTTGTGGATCAACGAGCGTTTTGGTATACTCAGGTGCGAATATTTGTCGTGCCCGTCGCCAGCGCCTGCTCTCGCGTCTGGTATTCTTGATTTTGTTTTGACACTGAGCACTATGGGTAAGGGAGAAAGCCAAAGTGCAGTAGCTGCAGTACAAGTCTACTGTCCACGCGTTTGCCTTCAGCCTACAGGAATACGCTGTGATATGGTCGAACACAGAATCCCAGCGAAATTGTCAGAGAGTTAGCAATTCGCCCTTCTATTTGGTGGTAGTTTGCGTTCTTAGGCCCAACACGGAGCTTGCTTCGCTGCCTAAGTACTTATTAGTGGATTAATCGAGGCTAAGTGTGACACGGAGACCCAGGTTGTGGGGACTGGGATTGGAACTGGTGCCCTTATTCTGTTGTTGAATGAAACTCTTGGTCAAGCGTAAACTGTGACCAGGTGGTGCATAATTAGATATGTTACACAGAGGCCCTGGTTGTATGAGCTGGGATCTCTGCCGCCCCGTCATCCTTTTGCTCATGTGATAAAAACATGGTCAGGTGTTTGTTGTTGACCGGAAGTGTTGTGGTAGAGAGTATGAAAGATGCATTGAACGTCACTTAACGTTAATTCATGCGTAGGTTATTCCGTTTGCTTTCATGCCTACTGAAATGCGCGGTCAATATGGTCGAATTATCATGTGCTGAGTAGACAACGACATTAAGGAGAAGGTATAGTCCCAAGTCGTAGTTTCTTTGATGGCACACGGCCACGTATTTGAGGTTTACGAGGGCGGAATATAGTAAGACTGGGGACAACCGTATTCGCTACGAGTCACCTAAGACAGGACTTTGCAGCCTACAGTTTAAGTCCAGATTCTACAAGGGGTTTCACGAGAAGTCGTACATTTATCTTTCCGCTTTTAAGTGCGGTTAACTAAGGCAAATTGGATTTTGCCTTATGTTTCGACAAGAATGCCATGGAAGCAGTTCGGTGATTGAAAATGTATTTAGGCACGCAGAACATATAATGGACTTTTGTGTGTATGAAGACAGTATTGCATACGTAAAATGTCTTTGATGTTTTGAGTCAAGATGAACTCCGCTGACTTTCAGAGTACCGGTCAATATTTGTTTATACATAAGGATTATCTGACTTCCAAATAGACTGCCAATAAAAGTAGGGTTCGGCGCTACGTTTTCATCAAAACCTCATCGCGAGATAAATAAAAACCCAAGGAAAGTCCACAATGAATATACACCGGATCAGATTAAAACCCTCTATCTTACACGTTACTTTTGCGAAAATACTTTAATAAATTATTTTGTTTAAGCATATCCTTTCAGTTTAGTTTATTTTAGGGGAAATTAGGTGTGTACTTTTGAACTCCATAAAAACTTAAAGAACAGGCAATCAACACAGCTAACCACTCCGCCACATTGGCAATAGTCTCAAGATACTTGCACTTTCAAAACATAAATTCAGGGTAAAAATTGGAATGTTGTGTTGGCCTTTTCAAGTAACTGAAACGCAGTGATTATTTTCGTATTACTAACGAAGAACTCATACTTGTTTTTTACACTGAAGACATTTTTGCCTCCGTTTCATTTACGTAAATTTACATCATGGTGACTATATAAATGCTAAGGCATTGCCGGAAATCCAAATCTACTGCCTGGTGTGTTTTCAAAGTAGGCATAAGAGAAAACTAGACAAAGATAATCTAGGGGTAATTTGAGAGGGGCGGAAAAATGTCAAAATCTCTCAACTAATGACTGGCCGTAGGCATGGCTTTTTTTGGGGAAAAATCACACAGAATTGCAAACCCAGTTTTCTATAAGCAGCCTCGGTTTTTTCATCCGGCTTCCTCTGACTTATTTAGATAAATAAGGAAATGTTTAAGGTTAAGCATATGCTATTTGGTTAAATTATGGAGTTGAGATGGCTCGCTTCTCAAACGTATTCTGGGATAGCTATTAGCATAGTGAACTGCCTAAATAGATGGCAACATGGACTTTAATTTACATTTTAAAAGTTTTTGACGGATAAAATAAGGTACAAACATAATCTGCGTGCAAATGGGGACATTTTTTGGAACAGGTTACGCGAATAAATCACATGAACAACAGTGAATGTGTCTCAAACTGAAAGTCTTGATTTTCGTCATCACTGTTTATGGATTCTCACACTTACTGCATGTCGTAACACATAAACTACGATCCTGGTCGTAATTACACTTACATGATTCTTACAATCTGATGATGTACTCGAGTTGAAATCCAAAAGATCAGACAGATAAAACTCCTGTCGCAGCAGTCCTATTTGCATCGGTGAACACTTTCGGTTACAGTCAAACAAAATACCCACCTATGCGATTACAAGCTCCCTTTAATAACAAAGAATTGACGCTGTTCTTATATCATATATTTGTAGAAGATCCAGATCGGTTGGCTTACTGGCTTCTGGACTCAAAGCGCCCGGTTCGCCTAATCCGCGACGAAATAGTGCCGGTTATGGCGGACTGGATGGTCCAGATCTGCCCTGCAACGGCCTTCGCCGGTGTCGAACCGGTTTTGGCAGCAGCCTCAGCACGGTGGCCGGCCTGTCTACAGACTTTGGAAACTCCTCCCTCCCTGACCACTATCGCCTACTCCTGCTATCCACACCCATACATCGACCGTTCTCGGCAAGGTAGGTGCAAAATAAGAAACAAGGCTTGCGTTTATTTCCAATTTACTTGACCCAATTATTTTATGGAAAACATACACGAAAAAAATTATTTGTTGTAATCGTTTGGTAGCAACCTACGCCTCCTTTAAATTTTATGCGTAACGAAAGGGTATCTTTTGGTTTAAAAAATTCTAATTATGAGATTTTTTGCGATTGTGAGGTGTTCATTCACAATACAGTAGGTGCACATTCTCATGAAAAACGTTGGAAAACGTAATGTATGTCATTTTGAGGGAAGTCAGCACACGCGGCTTGCCCCTAAACTATCATAA
>UYRU01044885.1:313-17036 GCA_900617775.1 Dibothriocephalus latus | reverse complement strand
GTCAAGTCTCATGCCTCTTGACAACTCTGACGGGCCTAAACACGCGTGCAAACGAGCACGCGCTTCGAAGAGGGGAGCTTGCGCGCCTTTGGGCAGCCTTTGGGCAGCGACTGAGCTAGCGCACATTCAGCGAGTACAATTAAATGGAAAGGGGAAAAACTAAGATTCTCTCTCTCTCGCCTTGCGTCCACAGTGGCAGTGAGGTAGATAATGGAGGCAACTTCAGCCGTAAACCGGACTTGTCGACCCATCGGAAGGATGTCCTCACCAATAAATGGGAACTGGAATTGGAGAGCGTAGGCGGAGGGTAACCTTTAGGCAAACGGTAGATGCATCCAAGTATCAGCCTCATGAAATTCTAACCGAACCTCAGAAATGTGATTTTTATTTGAGAACAGTTCTTAAGTAGGGTTTTTATATTAATTACAGTACAGCAAAATCGCAAAAATTTTTAAACTCGATAGGATGCCGGGTTTTGAATGGTTTTCTTTCCTACAGCCTACAAAGACAAAACGCTGCAAAAAATGGCTACTTCCATATAATAAATTGTTTCCATGGGTGCTGTACGCATTTATAAATAAAACCACATTTTATAGGAAACCTATACGAAACTATTTATGCACTCATTTGGAAGCAAATTACGTCTCCTTCAAATGTCATACTAGAAAAACGTTATGCTTGAGTTTTTAAAGAGTTTCAAACTCTGAAAGTTCTTAGGATATTGGAACGTCCATTCTCGAAGCGTTTTATTTCTCCATTTATTAATGTTGTTTGTGAGGAATACAACATGTTTCATATTCGTTGCAGTATTAACTGACCATTTTATAGCCCCTATATAATAGCATAGAAAAATGAGCGTTTATGTGCAAAAATTGAAAATCCTGAATATAGGTATAATGTAGGTCGGATTCAAAAGGATTCTGGAATTGAAAAAAGGTTTAAAACTGAAAGCTTCTATTTTTATAGCATCAAATAGAAGACAACGTTATTTTCTACCAAATTATTACAAGAGTTAATTTTTTGCGCGTTTTCCGTCAACCATGTTTTAGTTTATAAGTGCGTGAAAATCAACCAGAATAATCAATGTTACTTAGACATTGCTACAAGCCGCACACCTTGTAGGCAGCAGAACAGAAGCCCACTCAAATGCTAGCAATCTAGCGAGACCTAGATATTTTGGAATTACGCTGCGCGATGATTACTATTAAAACATATTTCATATTTCCGGCAAGCACTTTACGTGAAAGCACATATATAGGGAAAACATACTGGCTATCTCGGCAAAGCCATCAAGTTTGGCGTACGTTTGACAGTTCTGCCTGGTTCCAAAACACTTGGGAAATAAACTCTCCCGTCAGTGATGAGTTCATAAGAGCAAAGGGAAGCTGCGCTTAAACAACTCCCATATTCTCAAATGTCGCTCAAGTTGATAAAAAAATGTAATTTTTCAATGAGAGATGTAAATCAAGAGTGATAAAAACGAAATATTTGGATCCCAAAATACTTTTGTTCGCCATGGGGTTTCAGAAAATGCTACCGACAATTAGTCAGTTATGCTCCATGTTCGGTCTGTCAGTAATATATTAAACTTACTGATTGCTCCTGGCTTTATACCTACTGGCTCTACCCAAGGACCGAAGTCCAGAAACAAAGTTTGATGCCCATATTATTTATTGTCAATATGATCTTGTCGAGTGCTCTTATTTTCGCCCCCCAGCCGCGAGGGTTCCAGTTAAATGCCCAAAAACTACATGCAATATCTGCATTCTGCCCAGATCAGTCAACGAAAATCTCATTCGGAAACAGCTAAAAGAGAGCGCTTGTTGACCATCATGGTTGAGAGTACTTACGCGGCAGGATAAACATATTCATTTATTATAGATTAACTGGAAGTGCTCATTATTTAAGGACTTTTTATCATAGTTGAGAGAATCATCAGGCTTTTGCCTTTCGCAAACAGGAGTCTATTAAAGAATCTTGGGAATTTTTATTGCAATTTCTGCAGAACTAGCTATTGCGGTATAAGTGGTGAGTTATAGAAAACTATTTTTACGGCAGACTGATAATCATAAATTCAGTATTTGTAAACTTAAACAATTTTCTGTATGCAGTCCATAAGTTGGTAGTGTTTGCGGACAAATCAAGACGAAGCTGAAGGAGGTGCTTGTTCAATCAAATTATTTCCGATTACACAACACACTTATAACGAGCTGATAAACTTCATTCCAACCCTCCTCTCAAGAATTTTTCTTAAAATGTTTGTTCATTGAAACCTACTAACAGTTGTAAGCCTTGTTTTGCTTTTTCTGATTGGTTTAGTATAAGACACATAGCTGTCACAAGGTTTTGTGACAGCGCAAGCTGCCGCTGTTGGTTTGGTGGTCCAAAAAGCTTTATTCTCCAACCAAAAGGTTTATAGTAACTAGTAACTGTTTGCAAAAGACAAGGCATCTAAGTCACCTCAGGTTTCTTTTTGACACGCAGGTTTCACTCTTCTGAAGCTAGCATCTCCTCTGCGAATACCTAGGAGGTCTGAAGGCGAGCAATAAGTTTCCAATTACTAACATACACGGCGCCCCGGCAGGCGATAGGAAAAGACATTGCCCGTAATACGGCTTGGTTTGCGCTAATTTTCAGAGAACCTAGAGTAAGTGTTCAAGTTAAAGTTAGGGTTGAAGTGAGGATTTGCGTTTGAGTTAGATTTAAGAATATGCTTGAAGTTAAGATGAGGATTATATTTGTTTACTCTTCCTGGATGCTAGCGTGAAGCTGCCTGTGTTATGTGAGGAGCATTCCTCTTCCCGTGTCCCGTTGAGGGCAGGATGACACATAAACAATTCGGACATTTCTTCGTGCCTCAAAAGGAAATGTCGTCTAATCCTGTGGAAAATTTATTGAATCAGCATTGTGAACTCTTGCATTTTGGAGTTTTCCAACCTTGTAAACACAGAATACCGAATGAATTATGCCGTTATGGCCATATCGTAAAAAACCGAAATATGTTCCCTCCCATTTGCCCAGTGTGGGTATATAGGTTACACTTGAACTACTTTTTAAGGTGCAATATGTACTTATAAGCTGAATTTTTTAGGAGTAATTTAATTGCCCTATTTTAAATCCGTAAAAGATTTTTTCTTTCTTCGTTGAGGCACCACACGGTGGGTGGCCAAATGCTGCGAAATTTAACTCAAGCTAACAACCAATGTTTTGAGCACTGCGTCATCCTGCAAAAAACTACTACCTATTAAATAATTTAGTTTACTTTTTTCCGTTCACGAGTTGCTCCCGATCCAGTTTTTTTCTCCTTACCACCCCCTAGCCCTCATGGGGCAAATTTTTTAGCTAGTGCTTCCCAAAAACATCTTTTTCATGATTCTAAAAACAAAAAAAAGTTGTGTTGTTATTAATATTGCATTAAGTTATGGTTGGTTACAGGAAAAAAACGCACATCACTGGAAAAGCTTTTAGACGTGAGAGGAAGCAGCTAACAACTATCTCAACGCAGTTCAGTTCCTCCACCCTTGAAACCATGTCTGCCTCCCCTGCAAATTACTCGACAAGCCCACTTATGTGGCCACCCAGTATGGAGTGTTTAATGTAGAGAATTTCATTGTGACATTTAGACCAAGCACTCGTGGATTTGTAGTGACAGAAAACAGCTTTTGTTTCAGTGAGTTAAAATGTACTCTGTTAAAATCTTCCAAAAATTTGAAAAACACAAGAGAAAAACGTTGTGTCTTAGTTGCTAAAGAATATGTTTTTATTTTACTAGAGTGTAATTATTGGAACGCTTCTACCACACATTTAATGTTTGTAAACGTTTTAACATTCCTTACCCAATAAATTATCTACAATAACTTGTAATGATGTTTTGCTGGTGTGAAAAGTTATTTATTGTATTTATGTATTATTAAAAAGGAGAAAACAAATTATTTTGTCCCAATAAACTATTATTTTCATTTTGTTATAAAAAAGGTACAATGCAAAAATCCGTTGCCATCCGGGAAGAAGCACTCCTAGGAAAAGGCACATAAGAGGAGATAGCAGGGGAATCATTTTTCCAGTCTGCTAAACTTTGGCACTAATTATAGTCCATTATTGCCAAAATCGAATTGTATTTTTCTTAAATCTTCTTACTGAAAACTCCAGGGCAGCTTCCGAGGTCCTAACAGAAGTAACATGTGTCTGATGGCCGCTGCCTTCTTCTGCCGGAATTTTTAACATTAATGTATCTTTAAAGACTTTTTTACTATCCAGTTAATTGTGGGATGATAATTAATAAAAATCCTAATAAATATACACCTATATGAAGGTAACTTAAATACTCAAAAAGCTTCTCGCTAATGATTACCTACTGTGTTCTCTAAATCTACGAAGTTTCTGATAAGCCAGTGTTCAAATGCTTTTTGGGGTGAGGCCAGATTGTTAAATAACGGTAGCGAAAGAATACTCAATCAATTAAACTCAAGGCATTCCAAAAAAACTTTATTTACTGCGAAATATTATTTCAACCTTGTTAATTATTTATGTAAAACGTATCAGTCAACCTTTAGCTACAATTATCAACTCTACATTTTATATATTTACTGAATATCTGTAGATTTAAAATAGCCGTTTAAAGTTAAAAAATACAATATTTTCAAACATGAATATGCTAAAGCATTTATGCTTTCGGCTTATAACAAAAAGTAAAATCCGCTTCCATTTTGAATTTCGTTCGAAATTTTTAATCAGTTGTTTTTATGAAATCCATAATAAAGTTCCTTTTCTTCAGCGAAATTAGCTAAAGAACTGGTTCTAACTCTGAAAATTAACCGAGTAAATGGTCATCAAGAAATAAGAATCCACCCAGCATCAATTTAAAAAGCCATCTAGTGATACTTCTAAAGAAATTAATCGAAGTACTTAATTTCGGATAGTATAGTGCACTTGGTAGTAGAAAGACTAGAAACGAGCAATCGGACTATGATATAAATATGTTGAGGGTGTCCACAGATACTAATGTGGTATGTTATTTCTCTAAAGGTAACGAAAAATGAAATAGTGAAAACATCAAAACCATGTGTACTGTTGATTTTTTTTAAGTAAACTTAGCTGACTTTAAAAAAATACAGTAAAACCGTATGAATGCACGTCCAAATAGGAGATAAGGATAAAAGTCTCAACTCTGAGGAATACTCATTTAGCTTTCGACGTGTTTATATTAATGATTATTTGCAATGTAACATCGTCCGAAAAAATCGCTTTTGAAAAATGAGTTCAATTTTAAACTGAGTACTTTGAAGCATGGAATTAAAATTACCGTTTAAAGAGGTATTAGCCAATCATGTGGTGTATTTCACAACCGAATTCAAAGTCGATGGGATAAGTAGTATAGGCAACGTTTTTGCCCGCCTTCCGCAGTGGTCGACGTTGAAGGGAGTTTTTAGGGCTTCGACCCGACCTACTAGCTACAGTGCGGTGCTGACTGTACGTCAGGATATTTCGTGGGCTCAAGAGCAATCAAAACACGTTCTATTACCGAGACCAGTAAATTGTGCTCGAAGTTTTCCTTTAAGAAATTGGCCCACGAAGGTGAATTCTGCTTCGAACATTACATTCAGGAATCATGTGAAGAACTGCTGAGCCAAAATCACAGCTTGACCTAAGAAAATGACCTCTGTGCGGATTTCGTCCTAATTTTGGGCTCTTCTCTGCTATATTATTTTGCCCAAGTATACCGAAGAATACAATATATTAAAAACGACTTCGAATTTACAATTTTTTCAAATTAGATTTCAAAGGCCGATGTTCCGCGTGTATCAGCTGCCTGAATTGGCCCAATAATACCTTCTGCTCTAGTGCATGATAGTCTTTATATCATGAGGGATTCCCTCTGAAAGTGTCACTTGTTTAAAGTATTAGGCTGTGTGTCCTGATTCAAGCAGTCACTATTGCGGATATATCTTTGCAGCGTTTTATCCTTATGGCACAAAATTCCAAAAATCGCTTCTGCTCATCAAAAGAACGGGAGTAATTCCCAGATACCCCAATGTTAACCCAAATATTTTCGTGTGTGCAACATTATGTCCGCGTCAGTTCTTTCAGTAAAAACGCTGATTCTGGCCTTTAACGTATCAGTATGTGTAACCGATGGCAGTATGTCCGAACGTTCCGAAATACTCAATCATTAAATCACAGGAATTTACTTCGGGAGATGTAGGTGGCCAAACAAAGTTATCTCCGGACTCAATAAGCTTCTATTTGAGCTAAGATAAGAGATACCTACGGAAAGTCAACGCACAATGCAGCGGTCTACCATTGTGCTCAAGAAAAATGCGTCATTTTATCCTTCTGTTTGTAAAATCGTAAAGTCCCGTGAAGCACCTAAGAGAGAGAGAGAGAGAGTTAGGGACCACAAACTTCACTGAAGCAATTAGCTTCAGCTACGACACTTTATAACCTTTTGTATCTCATATGCTTCCGCGCGAGTTTTTCGACTTGTAGATATGCATATTTAATTTATTAGGCTTCTGCAAGGCAAGAAAATTGATATCAAAAAGCATTTTCTCTGCCAGAAAACAATTGCTCCAGTTTACCCTGTCAATGATCCTCACTACAACTATCGTAGGCGCGATATCCGCATCGTGAATAATCTTTTCAGGAGTTGATATTTACGGGAATACTACTCGCGTACATATTTAGGACTTCGTGTGTTGTCACCTAGGGAAACTGTAACTTGCCTTGTGCAGGTGATGTTCCTCGGTGAAGCATGTATGTAAGTGCAGACCCCTGAATTCGCTTGATATATCTTTAAAAATGAGAGGGCGTCCTGTTTTCATATGCTTTCTACACCCCCAGTTTTCGTTCATATTTTACTCCAGACGGTAGGGTGATATCATGAGATCCAAACCTTCAGTGAACCTATGTGTCAGATCTTCGTTGAGTAAGAATCTAAATACACTTAATATTTTCTCATGGATTAATGTACCTGAGGCAAGCAACACCATACATGGGAAAAGGATGGAACAGTGGAAAAACGTGGCTTCCAAAGCTTCTTAGCGGTTCTCTTTAAATTAAACAATTTTGCGGTTCTTGCACCTGCTTGTCGTTTTTTTAAATAACTTTTTTTTAAAGCTACAGTCTGGACAGTACGTGCACCAACAGCACTCCGAGGTGACGTCCTTGAAGGTTCGGTTCATCATAAGGGTTAGCCGTCTCTCAGACAGACACACCCACTCACCGTCTGAGCTGTCTGTGAGCTTTCTTTTTCCATAAAAATTAACAGATTTTCAGTCTGTGGACTGGCATGGTATGGCCCCGACTGAGTAAGTACGAGGGCGACGGTAAGGTTTGTCTGTCTCTTTCCGTGCGTTCCAGTTCGAATTTGCCAGTCCACGGCAGGTCTGCTGTCCGAAGAGACAGAAAAAAATCACAATTAGTCTTTTTTTGTCTAACCTCTCCTTGTCCCACCCCATCCCTCATCTACCCACGACGATGAAAGACATATGAACACTTATGGCTGCAAAAAAACGCGAACAAAGTTGGAAAGGGTGGAGAATTAACAAAACGGAAAGGTGTTCTCGCTAATGGTTGGCTGGCAGTGGACTTTTGTCAGTCTGTACTCTTTAAAAACCAATTCTTTTTGCAGCCATTTTCATGCAGTTCGCAGTAAGATAACGAAATAAAATTAGGCCAATTTGGCAAACGGTTTTGCGGATTATATAACATTCCCCTGGGTGGCTAAACGAACTCAAAAAAAGTTGACAAATTGGGCTTTGACAAGTTAGAACACTTAGTTGTCCCTTTTTGCTGCGGTCTTGGTAAAACGCTTGTAGCAACAACCCTCTAACCAGTGGTCTTACGCCTTACTTGACTTAATACCACGGGCTAGTATTTAATGTTCTTTAAGGTTTTTGGTATTTTCGGTGTCAGCAGTACTACATAATTTTGGCTTGGTCAACATTTTACTGTGGTAATGGAAAATACGATAGTTCATGATACAAAAAAGGAACTAAAAGGGGAGACTGTCTCAACACTTTCCAAATGCCACACATAGCTGGATCATCTGATAGTAGGCAAATTGTTAATCAGTGTGTTTTTCATTTGAATTACTGTGAACAGGCACTCTTGCAGTGGATAAACAAAAAGTATAACAATTACAAGCTAGCCAAAGACAAATGTGGTATTCAGGGTGTTCATTATATATTTCTGATCCACCATCTTAGAAAAGGTAGCTTCCAACTTGCAGCGCTGGTTACGGTAGCTGATAATTATAATGCCCATGCGGTCGTGTGGCCACTGTCAACTATAAATACTGCGTAATCTGTGCGTATATCACCCTATTTTACGGTTATTTCTGAAGAAGGTTTCTCGACAGAATCCGAAACGTCAGACAAATAAACTTCTTTTTCCAGCGATTGAATCTTTTACTTCTGAACTTAAACTTAATAATGTTCGCACTCAGTTAAGTTAATGGCATTCAAATAAGCCCAGCGAGCCCATGGGTATAGTAATTGTGTGAGACTTGCTTTGGATTATGAACACGCTGACAAAGCCTGAACGCAGCTGATGGCTTATTTTTAACTGAACTCAAGGACCTTCTTCAATGAAACTGTTCTGTTGACGGGCTGGGTATTCCTTTTCAGTTTACTTACAATTGGCTGAACTACTCTCATCTCTCTTTTAATCAGACTCACTGATATGAATGGGTTAAGAATTATAGGCGACCGCTGAGGCAGTAAATTTATTTGGCTGATGTTTCAGACTCTAGTTCGGCTCTATCGATTCATAAGGGCTATGACCTTCCCAAGCTATATTCGTTACTGAGACCTGATTTGGCTAAAGCAGTCATCAAATCGGGGAGAATCCAGACGAACACTGCCCGTGATCCAGATGACCGAGCAGTCATCACACCAATCTCCAACAAGGGCGATGCAATTTTAGCGGATGCCGGCCATCAAGCAATTAGTGTACAAGAGGAAAAACATCCTCGATGAATGTGGTACCGTCAATTGTCATTAGTATGCGGTAACATAGTGACTGCATTCTATAAATACTAAAACTTCCTGTATACGAATTGACCATCCCTGATGCCGTCTCTGAAGATGGGTTCGAGCTGGAAGTCAAAACGTCAGGCGACTAAAGCTCTGGTCCCTGCAATCGCGTCTGCATCCTCTCAAGAACTTCCAGTGAGTCGCATTATCGCTTGTATCGGCAACGAACGGGTTCTTTTGCTAGTTTTTCATGATACTTTCTCACAGTTAACTTTTTTCTCAAGCTACGTCTATTGCAGGAAAAACCTGTTCAGATTTGACTAACATGTCATCAAATTCGGTAGCTGATTTTTCTCTACATTATTTAACAGCTCATGCATATAAATAACTTTATTTTTAAATTTTAGGATGTTTGCCAAACAAAGCATAAGAAACCTTTTAACTGCTAGCATAAACTGAGTGTAAAATTTTCTGCTACCCCCTTTTAGTGTAGATGAAAACTAACTTAGTCATTGTAACTTGCCTTAAATAAATGTGCGAACTGTTGTGCGTTTATGGATCATTTATACTCAATGGCATATGTAGTCCTCGTTGACAGTCACTACAGGAGGCTCACTTTAAAGCATCCAAATCGGTATGTAAACGAATTACTTTATGGCTAGGCTAAGATAAATTCTATATCAAACTGTTAAAAGTGCAAAGAGTATTAACTTACCAGACGAAGCTTTATGACAGAATTCTCGCAGGCAGTCACACAGTGACTAGTTGTATAGACTGAAAAAAAGTACTGACAAATATGAAGAATATCGCGATAGCCATTTTTGGATTATTAGCCGCTGTCAGCCAGATATGTCCAACCTCAGATGTTGCGGTACCCGAGGTTTTAACCCGCGACCTGTTGGTTAGAAGGCCTACGCTCTAATAACTGCCAACGAATGGACGTACGATGGCCCACTGGCTTCCCCAGACAAACGAGCTATGAATTCGTTGATGGACGTTCACCGACCCTCAACGGAACTTATCCCACTCTGCCCTGGGTCTCCTTTCTCGAGCCCTGACAGCAGCCGTAGGAGCTAGTACTCTTAGGCAGAAAGTATTGCTGGCAAAGACAAGGAAGACTGGAATGTCCATTTCTGGCTCATTAGCCGTCGTTAGCCCATCTTCCAAGATCCCAAATGGTGAACCACCCGGGGTTGGTGGCAGAGGAACGAAGAGACAACCGCCTGTTAGGCTTAACTCCAGAAAGCTAGGATTCTCGGAAAGGACTTCGTAGAGAGAAAAGAAAGTCTCTAACCACGAAGCCTGTTGATTGGTTACAAAGGCAAGGATCTGATGACAGTAATACGCGCTACATTACACGCAGTCTGGACCATGTTTTCGGAAATCTAAAGCTAGTTTACGTCGAGTTAGAATAGTGTTATCGAAACGTTTCATCCGAAATCAAAGCGTAACCATGTCATCTCCGAAATACATAGTCACTTCTGCATTAAGGTCTAATTCTGAACCAGAAGGTGACGGACTGTCGATTAATGACCCAGTTGGTAGGTATGACTTGAATTACTAAAGAACGGATAACTCACAAGAATTCAAGCGGTTGAGGCTTCTGTCGGCTTTGACTTCAAGCGTTTTTTGTTTAAAAAGTCTATCCAATTAAAGTCCTAAGGTGAGGATTATGAACTACATAGAGATCATAGTAAAATACAATGGCGTTCAGCGTCAAGAATAATTTAAGGAGTAGTTTAAATTCGTTTCAATACATCAACTGTCTCCTCTTCATCGCTCTCCGAATATTTTTATTTAGCAATTCGGACCAGTTCGAGATGATTAAGTGTCAAAATTGATCCTAAGACATCCAATGAAATGTAAGTTCTATCTTTAATCAATCAACGGGAATTTACAACCAATATCCTGGATTTAGATATTTATGTATTAGAGCAAATTTAGATGAATCGTTCGAGAGCCATCCTGTGTTTGGCGTCCTGTATAATTAAGGAGGAATCTTATTACAAAATATTAAGAAGAGATAAATTCAGAACGTTCATAAAAATTGGGGTTTACCATTAGTCTTTAGTGGGTGTGACGTAATTCGCAAATACAATTCAACTAGGTTTTTTGCACCTTACTTACTAGGCTATCTTGCGTACAAAAAAAGACGTTATGTTGTCTTTGGCAATAAAGTCAAGCAAATTTTGTTGCACTAAACGCACATGTACATTTAAGACTTTCTAAAGTTACCAAATTTGGGGCACGATTTGCTAAAAGACAGGGCTACGCGTCCTTGTACTATTGTCAGACGACTATAGCATTATTATGGAGTTGCACACAGGCCGGAAGCAACCATCAAGTGAGGTCGAAGCACCAGCTGCACGGCTAGATTATTTTACCGAAATTGTTGCAGTTTTGGACAAGGCAACTACGTTGGAGAAACCGGGAGATTACTCCGGACACGAAGGACCGAGCACGCAGCAGCGGGGAGGAGGAAAGATGCCAGCTCCCAGGTTCGAGTTCACTCGACGAGATCCGGCGATATTTTAAAATGTAACGATGCCGAAATCCTCGCAAGAGGTGGCAACCTCGTAGGCCACGAGTTGCTGGAGTCCCGGTTCTCAGGCCCGTAGTCAATCAACAGACGCAATGACTTGCATACTTCGTACTGAGTCTTTATCTGGGCAGAGGGATCAGGCACCTGGAAAGGGAACGGCCCAGCAATGACAGTGAACCTAATTGTCGCGTAATTATCAAGCCAGCATCCAACACGGATGATGAATGCCTTGGAATCAAACTGGCAAGCCACCATCACGTTGACCACGACCCCAAAGGATGATCACGAGAGCTTCTAATTGCAGTACGCATGCTGTCACATGGCTGCTACGGACTATGCATACTCCGTAACCTGTGCATTTATTACCCAATTCTACGGTTATCTCTGAGGAAGGGTTCAAAAGACAAAAGTGCAAACTTCAGGCAAACAGACGTCTGGCTCCAGTGATCGCATATTTTACTTCTTGTAATGGCATAATTGGGTATTTTTGTTCCAGTAGAAAATATGCGTCATTGTCGTTCAACAATTGTATTCAGTTACGTTGAAATGTTGGTCGATACCGTCTGCGTTTTCTACTCTGATTTAGTTTAATTTTTCACTCTTCTCAACACAAAGCTCGACCGCGTTATGATTAACTAACAAGACCAATGCTGTGTTACTCGGGTTCTAGCATTAGCCTTGTAGACGACGAGAGAATGACGAGCTAGTAGTTTACTGGTAAGACTACTGAGTTTGTAATCAGATACAAAAACTAGGCTATATAGAAATGGTATTGAGTTATGGCTGCCTGACGAAGGCCATTAAGCCAAGATTGGCGGTTTCGGTCCACATCGTTTTTTTTAGTATTTTGCCTAATTTTACGTAGAGCTTGGCGCGTATCGTATTATTTTCATCAAGCGTCCTATAATTCTCTGCTTATTGGAGGGTGAGAGTAGTATCATAAAATGATTGCCTTAACCATGGACTCAACTTCGCCTTTTTGTCCTGTTAGCCCTGTCTGAAAACGGCAAGCGGACCAACCATCTAAAAAGTCTCAGAATCGGAAGAACGAACGACCTCCTACTCAGTCAATTCCAGTTTTTCTTTTCTGTTAGAATTTTTACTGACAAGAGATTTGTGTTAACACCTGCGAAGGTTGACCTCGACGCACATGGTTCAAATTTTATTTTAACTTCCGGTCAGGTCAACGCAGGTTGAACGGCTCTTACCCACTGCCAGGCCTGTTGAATCCATATTTTCTTAACTTAAACTGAAAAACCTTTCAAGACCTCGATGTTTTCAATGTTTTTAGGCCCTCTACTTGTTTTTAACTTCTTCTTCCCCGCATGTCTCCTTCCGTTCGACCTGCATCTATTCCGAACCCTGTCGCTAAATTCAGTCTTTACTGCATTACTACCGTCTTATTGTCAGTTAAGTATTCAAATTCCAAAATAATTGTGCTCATACTATTTTTACGTTAATCTTTCAATCCCTTCGAAGGTTGGCGAATAACGTGTCCCCAGAGCAGTCTTTTTTTTGCTTTTCTACCACCTTTTATCGCCTGCATTAAGTAAAACCATGATTAGTGGACCCTTTAATACTTTTTTTGCTGGACTTCCAGACGAAGGATGCCGCGAACATACATTTTCAGTTCCCTGGTTTCGTCTTTTAGGAATATTCCATGTCAATTCTTTTTATACAGGAGCTGTCTTCGTGCCCTTTCTAGCTGTATTGTTTCGAACTCTGGGGTTACCTTTCTCCTGGAACTCTATTCAATTTTGACAAGTGCACATATGCCCTTGTCCCTAAAAAATTCGTCGCTCTTCAGGTTTTTCATCCTATTAGCCATATATTTCTCTTTCTTTTCATATACTTAGCTTTCCGTATATTTTTCTTTCTTTTCATATATTTTTATTTCCAAACTGATTTTTCTTAAGCCTAGTGTCGATATTTTGGGGCTACTTTCATCACGCACGTAACCGGCGGTTATCTCTACTTGCATTTTCACTATTAGGGTTTAAGTTCTGTCGCGACAGTTTCTCCAAAAGCTAGCTTCTGAACGAATAAACAGTGTATTAAATAAGTTTAGGCTACTCCAAGCTTCTAACGTGCAGCCAGTTAGTATCGTCTAATATCGTCTTCTTCTAATCTAATATCTACTTTTTAATGTGATCTGTTATTTCAGCCACGTGTATCGTCGAAACTCTGATGCCTAAATTCCTGTCCACCAAATTTCCTAGCTCTCTTGTGAAAACCAACGGGAGCCTTTCTTTCGTCATAGGTTCTCGACTGTTGATGTTAATTCTGATTTTAGTTCTAAAATATTTGTTTTCCATTCAGAAGTGTGTTTCCAGTAACTTTCTTCGAAATAATAGACGAAAGGTTTCCTTTTACATGTACTTCGACTGCATATTACTATTTTTCGGAAATCCACGGTATATTTCTACCTTTCTAGAAGCTAGATAGCAGACGAGCCTTGCCAAACGATAATTTTGTTCAACATCATATCCTCCCAGTTACTTGTAGGATTTCATTGTCTTTTGCTGAAACCTAAAGGGTGTTTTGTTTGGCCAGGGGTGAGTGAATTATGCAACAGGAAAGCAAACTTCATTGCTGTGGACCTCCTTGCTAGCTGTTATTATGTTTTTAAAAGTACAGCTCTGCCACCAGCTTTTTACTAGAACTGACGCAGGTAACTAGGAATTCAGGCCCACCCAAGTACACACTAAATGCAAAGTATATCTACCAAAAGTTTCAACTTTGACGTTTAGCTGACAGCGAAAATTTACACAAAAGATCCCAAAGTATGCAAGGTGTCAAAAAAACTCATGCCAAATTGCTCATTCACCAGGTTTTATGTTCTAGTACCTTGTGAATAACTTTAATAAGTTGGCTGCGAATACAGAGTAGAAAGATTGACATCAGCCATAGCATGTTAGCTGAAAAGGGCGGATTTTAGGTTGTGGTCCAAAGGTTGAAAGTGCGTTCTTGTAATGCACATTGTGTATGTGTTCGAACATTTATTTCGAGGTCAGCCAGAAAGGTGCTGTCTAACGTTTATTACACAGCTTGACCGATTGAAATTCGGCAATCAAGTTAACAAAAGTATCAGCTGTCCGGTTAAAATGCAATTTTCTATCCGATAAGATGCTATCGAACGCAAGCTTGCTACATGAAAAGTCTTAAAAAAGACAAAAACAATCATTGTTCATTGAGGCATATATGATAGCCCGGTTGATCTGCCACCAGTGAAACGCTTACATTCATTTACTCGTAATTCAATCCGGCAGTAACTTTCTCTTGTGAATTTATGCAAATCCCAATCTATGATAGCCGTGTTATTGCTCATTAAGATTTAAAAAATAATTAAGACTTTTGAAAATGGGTCATATAACCCCTCAAATATATAATGATAACCGCTCCAGAAATCTGAAGGGCCATTTCTACATAACTGACGTCTCCGTGAGATAGGTTCGTTCTGTCAATTTCAGCCAAATTGGTAGGGATTCATCGTAGGCGGCCCCACTATTAATCCTTACCGATGCAATTGATAGAACAAGAATTTGACTGGCCTGGCTCTTCTAATCCTCACTCGAACCCATCATCAGAAAGAGCCGCATACAAGAGTGCTGAAGGTGCAAGGGGTGCAGTATTTATAAGATGCAACAGTCACTCAATCACATGCCGACGATACTTAGCAACATCCGTTGTGTTTGACGCGATGCTTAGTTGCTTGTTAGTCCACATCCGAATCTCTAATGGCCGTGACTTTATAATTCTTGTTTCATGTTGAAGTGATAATTCCTAGGCCATTGGGCTCGCTGTCATTGGAATTGTCAGTCGACCGCAATCTCCCCCGCGGCGATTACTGACTTTGTTCAGGCACAGACTTAGCAGGGGATTTGGAGGCGTGAGGTAATTGCGCTTGTTAATTGACCGTAGGCCGGTGAACCATGGCTCCAGCAACTGACGCGGTTGACACCTCCTCTTGGCCTCGTTAAACCTGAAGGTTTGGCCGGTTGCCGTCGAATGAGCTGCAACTTAGGGGCAAGCCTGGTTCTATCAAAACATTGGGCCACTAAACTTTATGGTTCCGCAACTGCAACTACTTCTTCTGAAGGAATAGGTAGTCTTCAAATAGTGTTTTGGTAATGACCCGATATGTAATCCTATCAAGTTTTTGAAAGGCCTCAACTTCCTTTTCGCCCACTTCCCGTCACGCCTCCAGTAAGGGTTACTGTTAGGGCCAGCGTTCGGATTAGGGATAGACTTAGAGTTAGAGGTTAGGGGTTCGGATTGGAGGATAATGTAAGAGCTAGTTTTAGATGCTGAGGTTGGGATTACGGCTAGAGGTTAGGAGTAGATATCTGGTTGGGTTATGGTTAGGACTAGGGGTCATAATTTAGGGTCAAAGTTGGCCTAGGATAAGGGGTAAGGTTAAAAGTGTTTTCAATTTCACGAGAGTCAGATTTAACAATATTTTCTTCTTGTCCTCTCTCCTATTGCTTTTTTGGTTGTCGTAGGCTGTGATTAGTTCGTCTAGAATATCTGACCAATGCCCTTGGTTGTACCTTTGTGAAGAATGACTGATATTGCTGCCCAGCGGATTTAGTTGCACATAAATGGGTACTTATGCCTCCTAAGTGATGACTTTGGATTACGTGACCTCCGTTCCACCGATGTCCTGGAAGAAGCCGTCCCCGTAGGAGAATAAACCCGAGAGCGGGGCTGCGAAGGAAAACTTAACCCTAAGTCTAACCAGAACTCTAACCGTAAGGCTCATTCTAATCCTCAAAAGAACCCTAAACTGATCCGAAGTCAAAAAGTTAAACATAAATAACCCTAAACCTAAAGCTTACGCTAACCATAAGTGCTAATACTATCCATAACCCTAAATTTAACCTCCACCCTAAAACTAGCTTCGACTCGAGCCCGAAAACGAACCCCAAACGTTAGTTTCACCTAAAAGCAAACCTAACCCTAGCCGTAGCCCCGATTCCAAATGCAGATCATAAAACCTAGACTTCGACTACCGCACCTGTCTTGCGTTGTGAGCTACAGGGCGTAAGTTTCAGTTTAGTTTTTTTCAGTTTTAGTTTATTTGGTGGGGATAATAGGCAATGCCTTTGAAAACCCTATTGATCACGTGTACAAGCACCTATAAAAAATTTCCACTACTAACATAGTATTGGCAAACAGTGAGTAGCGTTGTTTTTTACAATATATA
>UYRU01044878.1:960-16006 GCA_900617775.1 Dibothriocephalus latus | reverse complement strand
AACGAGGATGTAGTTAGCTGCTCCGCATTCTTCACCTTTTCCCGGAGTCTAGAAGACTAAACGGGGTCTGTCGTGGGCTACTGTATCAAGTGTAAGCCAATACACCGCCTGACTAAGTCTTAAGTGACAGTAGACTTTGCGCAGGTACTACTGTACTATCTACCTTCACTCACCAATAGTAGGTGTCTAACCAGACGTTAGTAAACCAGGACTGGTACTGCTCCTTCTAATACTAGCTACGAGGTCGCATCCTAGTAATAGTACTTGTTGGTACTAGAACTGACTGTTTAGTAAGTCAGAAGTGACGCTGATTAAAGTCAGCACTGGGCACATATCCCCTAAATCTCAACAAGAAGTCTAGTAGGACTGCTGCTGGCACTGACGCCACCATTTGTCAGAGGTTACGCTGATTAAGCCAACACTTGGGCTCATATTCCCTTGGGCTCAACAAGTAGTGTGAATCTGTCTTTAGCTTGAGGTCCTGAGCACAGCAGACTTTACAGACTAATTAAAGTAGTCCAGGTATGCAACTGGGAAAAGATATCAAGTATTGCGTATGGGATCTGATTAATTTTGCTGCTGCTAAACAGCTAAAGGTTAAGATTCACTTCCTGTAAAAGAAGCTATAACAGTTTTCAAATATTAAGAATAAATATTACATGATTCGTGTCTATATTTAGAGAGAAGGCTTCCGAGAGGGTTGTAAATGAACCAATAAAAACCGTTTTCGGTAGCGACCGTATTGTGTTTAATCGCATGCTCAATGCTTCAAAGTACTGCAAATCTACGGAAACATGGATTGTATTAATGAAATTAAAGATTTTTTTCATTTTACGTATAAATTACACATGACGGTCTGAAATTCGTGTAATATACCAACATATGCCAAAGATTTATAATTCTTCGCTAAGAGGCATTAAGTAGGGTTTAAATACTAATTACTGTGTAGTCTATTCTGAAGTGATTTCAGCCACAACGAGATGCCAACTTTTTAATGAGCATCTTTCTGACCGCTGAAAAAACATTTTCGTGTTAACTAATGTTCGTGAGGAATGCGCTACAGAACAATCAACGGTTTAGTTCTACTTTTTAATGGAATATATTGTGAGGAATTTTGATAGACAATTGAGGTGAGTTTGAATATGCTTTTTATACACTACGGTTAAACGTTGACTACGTTTGCTTTTTTGTTTCTTTGCTTTCTGCAAAACACTTTAATTTCGTTTATGGATAAATTAAGCCTTGTTATCGCAAAATTGACTGGATATAAAGCTATTATTAGCATCAGCGCTATCTGCAGTAAAAAACTATCGTGCTAAGATAAACCTGGCTTAAGCTAGGACGCTCCATTAACCCAAAATAAAATTATAAGGCTACTTGCCAACGGTCCATAAAGCGCATTTGACATGCCCAGCTGGTCGCCATCTGCTCATACAATAGCGCCGGTCGGAATATCTTTAGTTTTCACAGTTATCTAATTTTAGCACATATATCTTTTTATATCTCGTGAGATTAGAAATTTGAGCATGCACATATGTAGACACTTGCATATGCTAAGTGGAATATGAAATTGGGTTTGTAATTATACCACGAACTATAAAACGTCCGTGAAATAGACAAGCGATGCCTACTTTACAACGAATGCGTACCTGTTGCTGCAGTCATGCCCTATATCAAAGGGTTTTTATCATACATCTCACACAGGATGGATCACCGGCTTGAAAACTGAGTGGATAGAGCTTGCTCTACTGTTTATCTTGAGATCAGTAAAGGCCGATTTATAAGGATGAGCTATAGATATAAGCTACCTGTCCGTCTTCATTGCATTATAAACTAAAGTAAATGATAGTATACAAAATCATTTATTTTTTTAAAAAAATATGCGGAGTAACTTACTAGATTGCTTTCTTGTAGTTTGATAAAACAACAGTTTTTCGGATTGTAAGCGAATATGCGGTATGCTAGCATTTTGCTGTGGTAGACCGTACGTTCAGACGTGCTCTATCTGCCAAAAAAAGAACGAAAAATGAAATCGTATAAAAACGAATGCTACCTGGGTTCTGACTATGTATTGAATTTGTTAGTAGGGTCATTCTGTGATATAATATCAATGTTTATACCGTAATAGTACTAAACACCAAATCGGTCGATCAATAGGCCTGAAGACGAAAAAGTGTCACCTTCTCTAAAGGTATTGGGCTTCGTGTAGCAGTGTAGTCTTTGACGACGCTCAGTAGTTATAATGACGCAAATTACCTTTTGTAAAAATACACTAGCAAACCACAGCAGTCAAAAATGGTTTGCGGTTTTTAGTTTGGGTGACTACAAATGGCGCAGGGCAGCCTCCCTGGAGGTCCACTGCCTGAATAATCATCAACAACGTACTCCTGCCCTCCAAAAGTGCTTTTCCTATATAAAGGCTCCAACAAACGCAGAGCATATACCAACATGGAACCGGAACCTTTTGCAGGTTACCACTCCAATAAATTGGGAATTACACAAGGCTACCAAATAAAATCTAATATTTTGAGGTAAGCAGAATAGAACCAACCTGCACTATAACGAGTAGGTTAGGGTAGCTGGCCAGCCGTGGAAGCAATGCTGTGTATCTACTTAATTCCTAGCTCTGGTAGTGCAGGTTATATATGTAACAGGAGTCGGCTTCCATTCAAAAGATTAAAGGAACACGTCGTGGTGTGGCTGAGAAAAGGGGAAGTAAAGAACATTATCAGGTCTATACTCGTGCACATGGGCAAATCCGGACGTCGTTTGGAACTCAAGAAAGCCAACCGGGAGATTGGTAAGGTTCAAACAAAACAATCGCAGCCCTGGAGGTCAGCGCATGGTAGGAGCAACTGGATGGGAAATCCAGTCGTCTGTGCACGAAAGAACCTCCCGCAAGTTTTGCGCATAGCATGACCAACGGTCGCTCAATTCCATGTACTTTTAGCGCTCTCTCCACCTTCCTCATAAAACTGGCTATTATGGAAATACTAATATATATATATATATACTTATGGAAATAATCTGCACCACTTAACTAAATCTACAGCTATGCGCGACTGTAATGCTTATCATCGAAACATTACCTTTATATGGAACGAGGTCAAAGGTGAAACCTACTCTCAATTATGTTCGCCTTTACATGAAAACAAGCTATAGGAATAAAGAGGGACGTGAGGAATCGATAGAAAACTGTTGATTACGTGGTAGTTTGGGGTTGTTCGAGCTGGTCTACGGTGTGGCGAGGGGGGAGGGGTTAGGAAGAGAGATCGCAGAAGATTGCACGCAATAGAAAATCGGTTAGTCATTCCAGTCGCTAAGCTACAAGTATCAGAGGCGACCGCTATAAAGTTCACAAAGCCGGTCTTTTGTACACAAGTTAACCTCCGGGAAACTACGTGCCAGGAGTAGCCAAAGGCCACTTAAATGATTGTAGTTTTCCACCATCCCTGTGTCTATCGTCCGCCGTTGCCTTGGATCAGCCCCATTAAACCTACAGCTTTCTCTTGTCGAATCCATTGTCTCTTATTCCCCTGAATCCTTCGGATAAAATGACGAACATAATTAATGGTATGTTTAAGCCCTGAGTCAATTTCAAAGTAAACAAAAAAGGATCGACGAGAAGTGATCGGCTGCTTACATATGCTAACCGACCGCCCACATAAAGCTAACAGTTGCAAAATATATGAAGTACAAAAAATATAGTTTAACACCAGAGATATGTGTTTTAAGAGTGAAAACGGAAGCTGTAGTTGTAAACGTTTGAAGTAAATTCAACGATTGTGAAATAACCATGCAATTTTTATTGATTGGAAAAAAAATTACAAGAAGATTAAGCTACTACTTCTTGACCAGTATCAAATGGCTAGACTGGATAGTTTATGCTAACCGTCCGTCCACCCGAGGCTAATAGATGCAAAGAAATACTACGACTAGACTAGTATCAAATGGCTAGCCCCGATTATTTAATTGACTAGAGGGCAGTGGTTTCCTTGGTAGCGCACGAATGTTCTTATTTATATATACATGCCTACTCAATGAATTTTTGTGAGGGTTAGTGTTAGGGTTAGTGTAAGGGTTAGGAATAGGGTTATTGTAAGGGCTGGGGTAAGGGTAAGGGTTAGAGTAAGGGTTGGTTTTAGGGTGGAATAGTGATATCATATGTAAGAAGCCCCAAATTTCTGTCCTACGGGAAGCTTGGGAGTTGGCATGTAAATATAAATAAGAATATTCGTGCCCTAACAAGGAAACCCCTGCCAAAAAGAGCGTTGTCGGTACTTAAGTCTTCGCTCGCTGGCGTGGGTTCCGATCCCACCGAGGACACTGACGTATTCACAGTTCCGCAAGATTCATTTCTGAAATCTACCAAACCTCACTTAATCATTTAATGTGCCTGATAGTAACCTCGTGGCAAGTGGATGGATTGTCAGCGAAACGCTGTTTGGTTAGTCAGCTTACTGTATCATATCTGTTGGTCTTCATAAGTTGTGGTTGAGTGAGCAGCTAAAAAATGACCCAAGCTTAATTAATCTCACGGTTCCAAACAGAACCCTCGACAGTTCAATTAGCTGGATTTTCGGCCGTACTAACGCCTACTCCTGGCTAGCATAGGTCCAAATCCTAACGTGGCAGCCGTGCTTTCACATTAGGGCATGTGCTTGATTTCTATAGCATACAGCGCAGATTAAGACTGGTTAACAGAACGGATAAATGCTTTGTCGAAGTTGTTTTAAAACATCAACAATCATCTAGTTTTGACTTTTAGCTAGTTAATGTTACTAGATTAAGTTAAAACCTACACCGCAGCATATCAGTATGCTTAGGAGGCATTTCAAGAAAGTGAACAAAGAGACTGGTCGTACTCTCGTGTACATTGGACATAGGCCGCGCGTAATGTCAAAAATGCCAATATTTAAATAGCGTTTCAGAGAATTTTTGCTATCCTGAATACTAGTTCCAAACGTGGCAGTATAACATAGGTTTTTACCCTCAAGTTCCCAAGGTCTGCTTACAGCAGATTTTAACTAGGTGCGGCTGTAATGCCAATTACGAGGCTTGTTCATCTGAATATATTTTTATCAGCTCGATGTGCTGGCTCTGGAACAAGCTTCCCCGGGACCACCAGCAAGAAGGATATACTGTAAAAAAATGTCTACTGAACTAATTTGCCTTTTTAAGATTTATTTTCAGTGTCCTGATATATTCAAATTAATTTTACAGAAAATATGTACAAATTAAATTTTCTTGTACTCCATTTGTAAAAAATTACGTATTCTTCAAATTTCACAATTAAGAAGAAAATATCATTCGGTTTTAATAATGTTTATATATTTTCGAAATATTTTGATTCATGCTACCGACTATAGGTGATTTCTAAATCTCAAAAATGGGTGTTGCATACATTCTGCCTACAGATGAGTAAACATTATACAACAGTGTGAATAAATACGCATATAGTCCTCTTAAGTGTTTGCTATAGATGTAAACCAAGTTGACTAATTTATATGCAGTATTAACGAATGAACAGATACGTTTCTTTATGGATGAACATTTCATGGTCGTAAAAACCCTCAGTGAAAAGCAGAAGAATACAGGCGCGAATTCATCAACCGGTGTTTGTGCAAAAGAGATATCCCACGAAGTCACACCGACCCCAATATTTGGCTATAGTTCCCTCACGTCAAGAACGTTTCGGAGGTTGTCGGTCGTCTTTTCGCACCACTTGAAATTGAAGAAAACCATAAGGCGCCAGATAACGAAGCCGGGTGTCCCACTGCCACGTAAAGAAACAAATGGAGTCGTCTACAGTATATGGTGCAGTTGCGGGCAAAGACATTATGTCGGAGAAACTGATAGACTTCTTAAAACGCAAATTACTGAAAGGGTGGCAGCAGTGCAGTAAAATGATGCGAATTATCAAACTGCTGTTCAATCGACGAGACCCGGCCACACATTCAAAATTTATTGGACCAAATTGTTCGCAAGAGTTGACATTCGGGTGAGCCGAGAATTACTTGAATCATGGTTCACCGGCACGCAATACATGAACAAGCGGAACGATTTTCCGATCTATATTCGGTGCTGAGACACAAGTTGGCCAAAGCGAGTTGCCACTGGGGGAAAAGACGGCCACCGCATCATCCTACTCCAACACCGGAGGGCCAGATGGCCGAGCAATCATCACGCCTGAGTCCACCGCGTGTGAAGCAAGTTCAGCAATTCAGAGCCCGCATGCTGCTCAACAAACTGTCGACGCGCTAGAAGGCAATTACCATTACTTATCGTTGTGATTTTAGATTAATGACTGTATCCTATAAATACTGTAAACTCATGCGCATACGCTACTCGTTTCTGCTACTGCTTTCCAACTATATTTCTCAAGACGAATCCGCCACGGATCTCGAAACGTCGGGCGAAAAAAATACTAGCCCAGCGATCGCGTCGTCTTCTTCTCAATAACCTCCTGGGACTCGCATTTTCGCTTGTATTGGCTCTCAATATTTTAAATATTTTAGAACCAAAGGTACATTTCCTTAAAGTTTGGCATTTGAAGAAAGCATATTTTGATTTACCGGCAAACGTAAGGAGTGCACAATACGCGTATTTCTAGCTTCTTAGCTGTCGTCAGCTGCACATACATAACTCCAGTATAGCCACGGAAACTGTCGCTACACTCGAGTTTCGAACCCGCGACCAGTGAGCTAGAGACGAACGCCCTGTCCACTGAGCCAACATGTCGACGTCTGGTCGGCATACGTTGCCAGTAAACGCGTGTAATATACGGGTGGATTTATTAGGGTATTGAAAATCAATGAACAAAAGGCATACTATATAAGTCACCATTTTTTAAAAGAATATAGCTTTCACTGCTGGTCAAAAGGAAGCTCGTGCGAAGACCATCACCCTGGCGAAACTGAAAATTTTTGAGATAAGATCGCTTGTTCATCATTATAACAGTTATAGTGAATTAATGTTTGGATAAAAAAAACACTTCATAATTTCAGCTGATATTTCATGCGATATGAACACTTATTCTAATTTGCATCAAAATCCACAACCGACCGCGGATGGCAAGGGTAGAAATTATTTGGTACAAACACAACATGAAAGGATATGGCAAGACAATGATGCGGATGGCAATTTTGGCTTATTATTTACGGCCAATTGGGTTTCTAGCCATAGATAACAAAATTAAAAAAGTTGGGTAAAAATAACCGATGACAGTGCGTACTTCGTTCTCTACTTTCAATGTCAAAAATCTCTTAAGTTTAAGAAAAAACTTCCAAAACCACGGACGCATTCCATTTTTTCCCTTTCAGCTTCACGTGGAGTAAAGAAACACCAAGTTAAACATTATTTACATCATAGACTTTGCAACATTTGTAGTCACATTTATAAAATGCTCATGTCTTACAGATTGGTGTCGGGTTACGTTCGCAAAAGTACAGCCTGATCGAAGTTTTTTTATTCCCGGTGATTAGATCAGCAGTTTGTGGCTGACACCCCGCCCTACCTCAAGGCCTAAAGTACGCTATCCGCCGGACTGTTATCGACGCAGGATCTGTTTTTGAAGAACCACATAGCACAAGGCGTTTCACTTCCAACAGCGTCAGCCACGGAAACATAAAAGTCATGATAAACGGGTCCACGAAAAGCCAGTAAATAACCATTTCCGGGGCCGTACTTCAACTTCCAGTCAACTAGCACTAGATTACATGGATTGTTCGGCGACGGATTAACCTCTACGTTAGCAGATGTCGGCTTCTTCACGTACGTTAGCGGGGACGCTATGATACTCCTATTAAAATGAATGGCTTGTTCAACCACTCAACTACTACTTAATGCTTCTCAGCGCTTAAAAAACACTCAATAGATTTGATATTTCATGAAAGGTAAAATAACCGTTCTAGAGTCTGTTTCTCATTTAAAAACAAAGTACTTCGGTTAGATAGCAATAGCCATCGTTTAGCGACATTATCTCATAACATTTCAGACAGGCTAACGTGTGCATTTTGCAATGCCCATTTTCACAACCTGATGCACAAACGCCACTGGTAAAAATATAGTACGTTTGTCGTGCAAGGTTATTCCCCTCTTTTTGTAATGTGCGTGTAAATAAAAGTACCTATGCTTATGAACTGATATTCAAAGAATCTTTAGCTTTTTGACTATTAAACAGTTTAAGAGCGCAGGAAGTGCATTAATAATTAATTGTTTCTGTCAATTTATTCATCCTGCGTGGAACTCATACCCCAGGGTGCATCTATCGTACAAACTGCATAAGCTCTATATAACCCCTTCTGAATAATGCATACAAACATATGACTTAGCTTAAATAGAAAATGCAAAGTTTTGGTTTTCTAACCCTGAATACCAATTTAAAAGTCGATGAGATTCAACACCATTTAATTATATGCAATTTTCGTAGGCAATAAGAAAAAGAAGAACATATCCCTAGAACTGTTATTCTTGAGTAAATGAATCAAGTAACCACAAAGCCCGCAACGAGGACTGTAAAAATTGACTGTGACCAAAAGTGTATATAAAGCATGTAGTTGTTATATGCATTTCGATCAGTCTTGGGACATAAAAACGTGTTGAAACATATTAAGTGAAAAAGAGTGAACAACTCCATTGCTTTTAAACCTTAATTTCTATTCACCTAAAGTAACCTTGTATAAGGAACAGTGGCCTTCGAAACGAACTGCCAGTTTAGAGTGAATCTAGCCTTAAAAATGCTGACATTGACGACAGATTGCGATTCACATGGAAACTGGCAAGTGTGCATCGAGCAACCCCCAAAATTAAATTTGATGAAAATTATGCCAAGTACAAGCTGTCCGTAAGTATTAAAATACTGGCACATTTTTCTGACATTCGGAATTGTAAAAAGATGGGTAATTATGAAAGGTCACGTATCACTGTAATTGACGGAACTGAAGGTTAAAATATATAAAAATCGCTTTCTCGGGAAATTAAAGGTAAGCAAGTATAATCATCCTTGTGAGTTCTACCAAATTATAAGTTTCTTGCACCAATAACGTCGACCTGTTTATATATTAAGCTGACTCCTTAGGCCGTGGATTCAAAAACGTTCACTATCCATGGAGCGACCCTTCTTGTGCAAAGATAATGTCAACTACTCAGCCCTCGTTGCGTTAGGTTGGCAGAAGGACCCGACTTCCTAACGAGGTCAATCTGCGCAGGAAATAAACTCCCCGAAATCTCCGCAAACTGCCGGATTCACAAAGTACTTGCAGGTCTTTTTCACGGCACGTGCGCGTGTCGACTGTCATCTGACCATGCCAGAAGTCGAAAAAAAGTAGAGAATGTCATTCGCTGAGACACATTTTCAGCAATGAAAAAGGCACGCAGAAACGCACTCTATGTCTGCCCCCTATTTTCTTGGTATTTGAAGCTGCGGGCGAAAAAAAAGTCGCCTCCCGGCGGCCTCAGGAGTGATCAGAAGCGTGCGCTCTCGTGATGGTCATAGAAACTTTCCGTCAAGCCCACACACGTGGCAGCGTTCACCCGCGGGTGGTTTGCTAAGTGTGGTTTCTTGCTGGTGTCTTACACTTTCAGGTAGTTGATTTGCCGAAGAAAATCCCCTTTCCGCCCAAGTCTTCCTGTATGATTAATTTTTGATTCTTCATAACTGTGTCGTTGCTCCTGGCGACGGAGCAGCGGCTTCTGGCCAGAGAGAGCAGTCAATCCTCTGCAGATTCTTGTTCAATACCTCACCGAAATCCTTGAAACTGTCGATCCTTACGGGCGTTTTTTACTCTCTAGAACAGGACAATCAACAACAGTTTTGTAAGAAACGGTGATGAAGCTAGAACTCGGCTTTAACGCAGTCCTCTAGCTTAATGTTCTTTTATATGCATGCACTTTGTTGCACCCACCGCTGACTATTTAACATTATTTTTGTGAAAAATGTCGAATGACACCTTTACAATTTAGGCGTCTTGAAAAGCGCTAAGTGGTCCTTTAGTGCACCCGAAGAATTTGTTTTAAATTTGATATTCAATTTGTTTCTGATAAAAATTAACTTTAAATGGCAGCAGCATAACGCATTACGATCAGACTTTTCTGAATGCGATTACGACCAAGAAACCTCTTCGTGTACAGATGATGTATTCCATCATCTGAAGCCTGTTTATGTTTAAAATAGAGAACAGTATTAGTGGAGCGTTCAATTACTACGTGCACGAACAACTTGCACCTTGTGCTACCCGGAGGCCGCTTATAGGCGACATTCTTAACCCGACCTATGTAAAGAGTTGGAGCGTGTGGTGAACCTACATCAGGCTCCATGATTTACGCATTTGCTTGCCGAAATTCTGCCTGAAACGTTTTCCCCAGTTTTGCTTCCAACAGCGTTTTAGTTTGCTAACGTTATTGATTTGCCTTTAGAGCCATTTTGATAACCTTGCTGTTTGCATCAGATTTTTTGTGCGGACTCAATTTTTCTGTATTCTCTCATACGCCATTAATGTTAAGCAGCAAGAGCCCGCACTTAAAGAATGCCCGAACCTCGTTCCAAGAGGGCAATAGCCGCACTGTCGCACAGGCCACTGTGGTAGAAGGTGAGAAAGGAATCGACTCCCGAGATTTTAGGTGCCTGAGTCGTGGATCTGGATTTCAAGCAGGCAACAAGCGCCCGCGTTGCGTCGATGAAGAAAATGTACCCTCTGAGTTTGATTACTAGGTTCCATAAGTGTCCACACGCTCCAGCATGCAATACCAAAAATCTGTTCACGGTTGAGTACTCCAGGCCGTATATTATTTGCCTGCTCCAATGGGCAAGAGTTGTGGTGGGCGTGTGTTTCCACGGACAATCGTAGTGCCATAGGTAGGCATGTCCATGAGAGATAGTGGGGATTTGGAATACAGGCGGGTCCCCAACAGCGGCTCGCATTCCTTCGCCGAGGTTGTGTCATTTAACATTTTGGCTCAAGAACTTAACCACAAGACAGCGGTGGCAAGCGAACATATTTAACCATGTTTTAGGGTCGGCGCGTCACAATGCCCTCGTCGTGACTCGTGGCATTTTATAAGACCACAGATGTCAGACCCCCGTGCTCTGGTAACACTGGTGCTGCTGATCCGCCGCTACTTATTCGCCAGATCTAGGAGCCTGCTTATCTAGAAGCTTACCTAAGCTACAGGCCGTTCTACTATCCATCAGCTACGGAGATTCCAGATATCCAGCAGCTAGATTAACGGGTACTCTGCCTTCCTGGGATAACTTGTTTCCTGGGTCACACACTTGAGACTGGCATTATCCTCGTGTATCAGCTTAACCCGCAAACGTAATATTCCCCACCTTATATAGGTTTTGTGTGCCAGAATGAGTAAGTTCATTAATTCCCAGCGAACTCTCACAAAAATTCCATAAAACCACTCGAACAAGCACTTCGCTGGCCTCAGTATTGGAATTCTAGCTCGAATTAAGCAACAAAGTTGGTCGCGGGAAAGGTAACTAGAGGAAGGACTTGACGAAGTTCTAAGGCAACTTCATCTTCCCGCCCTAATTGCCAACTCTCATATTAATCAGTAGAGGTTCAAGCTGATGGGTTTCTGCTTACAAGTCGCACCCGAGTCTCTAATTGCAGTAATTTAGCGTGAAGAATACTTACCAGAAGTGATAGTCACTTGCAGAACACAAGTGCGGCTAATTACTTTACCGAAGCAAAGTACTTGTACATAATACGTAGCTGGGTGGTCCTTACATGTGAACTACAGAACCGGCGGTCAAGCATATCGCGGGAGGAAACCTCTGAATTCGTTTACCGAAATTGGCGCAGTTGTAGACAAGGGAAATATGTCGTAGAAACAGGAAGACTATTCCGAACTAGAATGTTTGCAATTAAATGCGACGAAGATCTCTTACAGAACAAAGATTAATCGCAAGGACCAAGCGAAACCTTCGGCTTTACTGGCGTCAGACATTTCGGATGGCTTTGGACAGCTTTTATGAAGTAATTAGTCATGCATGTAAGGTACAAGTAACAAGCGGTCGCGGTGGCGGAAAACTACATTCTCGAGCAAATTTTTCGCCCAAAATTAAAGTCGATAATCAAGTCACGACATTGCTAATAGCACGGCTTGTTGTTTGACGCCTTTTCCAGGCACAACATCATTATGCCAACGATGCCAGGAATCACGTTCACGTTGGAAAAATAAGTTGAGAGTAAGCTCCATTTGTTGACTTCCTCGTGCACCGGAATACTGACGGAACCTTTCAAACGTCGGTTTTCCGCTAAGAGGCCTATGCAGATCTTGTCCTTCATTACGACAACAACCACCCTATTGCTCATAAGCGGAGTACTGTTAACACCCTAATCAATCGATCTTAAGTAACTGTTAAAAATACTCTCAAAAATGATAAACATAGAGTATTTGTACATCAACGCATGATACGAAAGGAGCTAAAATGAAAAGTAAAGGGACTATATTGTTCCGATCAGGCGCCTACTCCAAGAAGTTTTTGGACACTTTCATATATAAGAAGTGTGTCTGGACTCCTTGAAAGACATCGGAGGAAACACCATATCCAAGCGGCACATAAATAACGACCACATTGCGAAGTCAGTTTATTCACTCTATGGACAGAGTTGACTATTTGGACTGAAAGAAGGTAGTTTACAAAATTTATTTTGGCCACTTCACTGAAGTTTATTGCGGACAAACATGAAAATCAGCCTCTCTATAGGAAAGGCCGCTACTTATTTAGAGACGATAAACTCCGAAGACTCGGACATTAATAGGCACGTTGAATTAGATGTGATGTACACCAACCTCAAGGAAGCCTGGAAAAGGCCCCAACCAACAACCTCCGCTATTGACCAACGACAAAAAAGAATTATCGATTTGTTTGGTGTGTTTAAAATACTGATTGTTCTGTAAATATTTTCCACAGGTTACACGACGAACTGATCTGCCAGAGTCGAAATTGTACAACACATTTTGTTATCATTTCGCAAGGAACCTCCCCCAACCAAAATATCTTACTTGGGATGCCAATTTTCCACCACCTATATTTATTTACAGCACGAAGCTTAATTAATATTTTGTTACTGAGGCAAAGGGAATGCCAAAAATGAATGGAATTCCTGAGGCGAAATTTTCTAGCTTCAGAACTTCGGACTAGAAATAGAGCATATCCCGCGACAGCATTGACATTATCCGATGATAGCTTTGTGCTAGATTGTGAAATACTAGGCCAATAAACTCGTTGTTCCAACAATCGTATATTCTCTCGAACTTCTGCCTTGGAGTAGCCTGATTGAAACAGTCAACAACATCTGGTTTGTTTCTATGAACAGAAAACCATACCGAACATCTGATTTGTCGAACAAGGTGTTGTTTGCGCGGATTTGTGTGTTATTGAGTACAGTTCTCTCCAAGTTTGTTGTACTGGCTGGCCACGAGAAGGAGCCTCAAGTCAAGTCTGTTAGGAGGCGTTTAACGGACAGCTAGCAGAGAGCTAGCATACAGATAGCGAGGGTGCTCACGGCAGACTATCGATCGACCTACAGGCGGCAAAGCAAACTGACAGACAACCATTCGAGAATAAGACGACTCCACCACTGGGACACTACTGCTATTTGCCTGACGTTTCGACATCCGCCACAGGTTCAACATCAGATACATTAGCAGAAAATAATAGCTGAAATCGGAAAGGTCAGAGCCCGCATGCCGACCAATAAATTGTCCACGCACAAGAAGGCAATCAACGGTAATTGTTGCTGCACGTTTGCAGTAATGACTGTGTCCTATAAATACTGCGAAGCCCTGTGCATCTATTACCCGTTTCTGCTGCCGTTTTTTCCTACTGTCTCTGATGATGAATCCGTGATGGATGTCGAAACGTCAGGCGTATAACAGTATTGTCTCAGCGAGCGAGTTGTCTTATTCTCGATTACTTCCTGGGACATGCATGTTTACTTGCATTGACAGAAAACCAATCAATAATTTAACATTCAAACTGCAGCCCGCTGCTGATTCACAAGTGAATCGTGCCGCCAGCCAACGCAGGACAGAAGCTGATTGGCCCGGTGGACGTAGGTTACACGTGTTTGTTGCCCTAAATATGTTGTACCTTTTACAGCCAAAGACTTCAGTTGTTGCACTTTTCTTGTCGTGTTCTTCCTTGGGGGACTTACACGAGGCGCAATTAGGCAGTGACATGACGACTTTGGCAACGATTACAACAAAGTCGGGACAAGCGAGTTCTGGTTGCGATCGGTGATCGATTGTCAATGGCTGTCAATAAATCCCAATGTAAATTGTGAAGATAACGAACGCCCGCCTAAGTGGTTAAGGCGTAAGAATTCTGTTCAAAGAGGTGTGAGGTCGAGCCTCGGTTTGCTCACTATTTGAAGTTGAATAGGGCTGTCAGTTTATGGCTACTGAACCAGAAATCGCCTTTCCAGTCTCCCTCTTCTTTGTCGAGAAAACTATTTGTCCAGACTACCAGCCATTGTGTGGCTCCCGACCGGGCTCTTAAATCAGCCCCAAAGCACAGAAAGATGGTTGATTTCCCTTACCGGCCGGTAAACATTGTTTTACGCATGCAAACATCCCTTCATGCTTGCCTTACTACATGCGCTACTTTTAAGTAAATGAAGCTAACGTAACGACCACACACGCATAGCGTTATATGACCAATGCGAGGAATGGTAGATCGGGTAACGGTTGGCCCACTTTCATTTAATATGAAAGAGAGTGCTCGCACTTACATAATCGATGAATTAAATAATCCGTTTTTGTATACGCATAAACACACTTTCAAATATTTTGCATTTACCTTCTAGCCCAAGTTTAAACTGCAAATCTAACCATACAGCAACAACCTTGAACATCAAATAGGCATCTAATTAAGCAATTATCACTTGCTCATATGGCCATGATGTTTGTAAAAGCTCATCTTATAGGGCATATATTTAAATGGCAAGAGCCGTTGCCGCTCAATGAAAATATCATTTTTAGCTGAGCGTGAGCTTGATAGGCACTCACGAAGATTATCTGCGCATGGCTT
>UYRU01044877.1:1875-17044 GCA_900617775.1 Dibothriocephalus latus | reverse complement strand
CGTTTCTTATTCTTCCGAACTTCTTCCTGGAACTCGGACATTCTCCTCTACGAGTCTGTTAATACTAGCCGTGCTCGAGTGCCACGCTTCGATGAATTCTCTCACTTGCTCCGTGTTAGCCACGGCGATCATCTCGGTGCCATCCAAATTGAATTGCACATGTCGCATTTGCATTAACCTAATATTAATGAACGCAAACCCAAATGGTTCGTTTTCTGATAAGATATAATTGACACATTTCCGGGCTTATATCAGTGGTCATTTATAGTAAAACACACATAAACAAAATGTTTTAATCCGCAGCGTTTAATAGCGTAGGAAGTCCCTAGGATACAAAGAAACGTTAATTTTGTCTTATTCTGCCAGCAGTTTTCCCTCATTACACGAATTTATTTTTAGTAACCAGCTTGTGGCGCATCGAATCACTATAGTAAACAAAAATAACGACGTCAAAGATTGACGTTTAAATTTCATAAGTTAGGTAATCCATTGCAAGTCCAATCGAAGGTTTATACCTTTAGCTGGTTTGGGGATCCCAGTTGAGCCAAGTTCGTAGTAACCCGGCTGGCCGTAGAACTCGTTCCGGTTTGATGAATGATCAGGCTGATTGAAATAAATTATTTGGAAATCCTCCCCCACATTATTTTTGTCCAGTCTTTTGCCTTTGCCGTCGGCGTCTTCCGAAGAAACTGTGCCCCGATGACCAACAGTCACTAAGTCGATGTTAGATACACTGATTATCATGATTAGGATTGATAAGTGAGTAAAACTGATTACAACAGTGGTGTCTATATTACCATTTCTGTTTCATAGAACATGTTCGTGTTCACCGGAGTGAGTTTATGTGTTCGCTGACATTTTTTTGAACTTCTACGACATTGCCTTAAGAACTACCTCAAATTTAATAGAAAAATCTATGAACAAATTTAAGGCACTCCCATGGGCTCTTGCCTGTCAGGCTTGATGCCAGAAGTGGTCCTTCAATGGATAGAACACTTGGTCTTCACCAGGTATCAACTAAATGTTTGGGCTCGCTATGTCAATGACACTTTCGTCATTGTCAAAATAGCTGACATCAAGCACCTCAAAGAGTTACTGAACTCGGCTGGTCCGAATATCCAATGCCCGATGGAAGCTGAAAAGAATAACTAAAGTCCTTTTTCCGATGTCCTTGTGCGCCGGTGTTCAGCTGGACTACTGTAAACCACACTATTCAGAAAAGCAATCAGCACGACGTAAATACTATACGCCAACAGCAATTTCTCTATGGCTCACAAATGTAACTGCGTTCGGACTCTTTGTCAAAGTGTTGAAAAAACATTACAATGCACCAGCTGCCAGAAGAGCTGAACAACAATACCTTCACGAACTCCTCCGAGCTAACGGATATCCGAACTCCTTTATCAGACAAAGCAAGTGTCGAGTGAATAGACAACTGCCAAAAGAATAGTAGCCCGAAATCTGGAGGACCATTACATACATAAACAGCGTCTCCGAAGCAATCACTCGACTGTTACAATCCGCTGGAGTAGGCACAGCCCATCGACCTCAGACGACAATACGCCACCGCTAAGACAAACTGCTTCATGCTGAAGCCTCTGCGGTTTTCTACAAGATACCTTGCAACGATGGGGACTGCAATTCTGTTGGAGAAACAGAGTAAACACTGCAGACCCGCCTAATACACACAAAATAGTGGCATGGACAGTTGACCCAAACTCGCAACTTGCAGCACACATCGGAGAGACTGGCCACAAATTCGATATTCAAGGAGCGACCATCGTTGGGCAGGGAATCTCAAAAGCGGAAAGACACTTTTGAGGCAAGGTACTCATGCGTTAACTCCGTCAAAAAACCTTTAAGCCTTCCCGCGGCCTACGAAGGGCTACACCATTACATGAATGAACGACAGGTAAAAGTGAAACCAACCTTACGAATTGCAAGCGAGGAGGACCCCATCGAAGAGACAAGGTGCGACGAAATGCCGTCAATGTATGGCGTAATCCAAGGGTCAGGCAGCGAACGATGAAAAATCGATCAGCCCACGGCTGACACGTATACCGCTGTTCAACAGCGGCAGACTACGCTTTGACAAATGAGAGCCGGCCTAGCTCTCCGAAACGTCTGATTCTCATCTCACAATTCTTACTTTTGCACACTTGATTTCTGTTTCAAACCAAAATGGGTTCATGATTCATAGGTAAGTTTTTAAGAAGTCTGTGTATTAATAAATATATGCGTATGTCCTCTTGGCAATAAACATGTTTTCAATTTGTACATAGCAGCTGCACAAGATGTTCTCTCATTACTTAAATTGAATAAAATTACAATTTTTCTTTGTAAATACCACCACTGGGCCAATAATTGAAACCACAGGCAGAAGAAAGTTACCGAAAAAGACAAGGGAAGCTTGCTTTAACATTGTAAGTGCATGAACACTCATTACTCGGCAATGTTCATCTGCCTATAATCCTAGCCTTGGTGCGGCTGCCAGCTGTGCTCGAGGGTGACCCCCAAGGCAGGACGAGACCAGTATGTTACGTTGGCGATTGGTAAGTGTCTATCCACTAATATTAACAACTATCCCTGCATACAGTTCATTTAATGCAAATAAAATGATTCTTGCTTTTCATGGAAATATCACAGATGAGAGCAAATTTGGTTTATATAATGATTACAGTCCAGTCCGCGGCCATAGTATATTATTCGAAATAGACGATTACCTTTAAAATAACTAATTGCGTTATATTTTGAGGACCTACTCGGACAACGAGATAGCAGTAGTTAATGACGATAAATACGTCGCAGTGGAGGGCAAAGGAGACCGAAATGTCCATTCTGACTTCGTCCAGCAGTCCTAATAAATCCTCAAATTTGCTAACCTAAAATTAACACGCCTTTTAATGAGAGTTTACGCCCTGTACGTTACTGATGTGTCAGGAGTCTGTAGTCTTCTCGGTTACCCCGGAAATATTCTCTATAATGTATAAATTACACTCCCCGACCATGATGCTCAATTTCGGGCCGGGTAACAATATTTTATGTGGACCAAAACGCCTTGTTTGCTTTGCATAAGCGCCTACTTAATTCTTTTTAGTAAGCATGCTTTATTTTTCTACTTTGACCTCAGCCCCGTTACTCAACAGAAACATTCGTCATAGTCCATCCACATATTAGGGTGCAAGCTGAGACACAGCGGTCAGGAGACGACCCCGAGAAAGAGGAGAGATTGAAATGTAAGACCGGCAGACGATAACTCTTGGCAACTCACCATGAAGCCTTTACGCTGACATGTAGAATAAAATATTCAAGTATGCGCAGGTGTTGTATAGTTCTCGTGGGTTGGGGGAAGGAGGAAATACCAGGACGTCTGGAGAAGAGGAATCGATAAGACACACCCGTCTAGTTAGACAAAGGAGAAAATTGATCGACTTCATTTCAATTCTCGCACACCTAATTGATACGAATTACCACGTTGATGCGAAAGAGGCCTTTCAGGTCAAGCATCGAAATGCATGACTGACGGTGCTGCGAACGCCACAAACGCCAATGTTGAAAGTTCGCGTTGGGGTCAGTACTACTTTTACCACAGTATTCGCTTACGGTTGGATAACTAAATATGCTTGTTTGCTGGCCCATAAAATATTCTAGCACAGAGTGCATTTGGAAACCTCGAGGTTGCAAACGAAGCAATAAACCTAGGATATTGCGGTTAAAACTGTAAAACTCACTTTTCGCTTTCCTCCTTTTTAATTTTGTCAGCATTTGCACTTTGTTCCGTGCACTTCTGGTTTCCTTGTCGTTACACTTTCTTGAAACATTTTTAAGCGTTCGAACGATCACAAAGTTCTAACAGGGATGTTTCCTCCTGCATTCGTTGACCCGCTATCGTAGATAAATGTACGCCGATTATAGCATTCTGTAGACGGCTTTTAAAAATATAATTTCCAGCTATCATAACGAAATAACAGACAACGCTCACTCGCATTTGACCTCTAATCTTTTCAACGGTGCATTTAATTTTTTGCTTCCAGAAGCAGGCAGACACACTATGTAGACAGTCTCCAGAGGAGGCGAGAAGCCTCTCAGTAGAACCTAACTTAATACGATGCCCTGGGCAGGAGTGGCCCTCCTGTAAAATCGCCAGATCACCTCCTCCAATTTAGATGTAAAACCAGCGGAGGGATGTTACTTGTCAAAGTTGTGAAATTTTGACAGAAACGGACATGCGGCTGCCAAAAGGGAGGTTTAGATGAACAACATGAATCCCCTTCGCAGGCACATTTACATCTTCCGAATTTGGTCGGATCTTTACAGAAACATCGCTAATTATGGAACGGTCGGTTGTTTTCCCGTGGTCAATCTTATGAATACCGGTGTTTGAAAACCTGCAGGGGTGAGTGGAAGCTGCTATACAACCTAAGGACTGCAAAACTTACAAAAGAATTCCAAATGCAGGTAGAAAAGAGGGCTGGCAAAGGATTTGTTCCCCTTCCAGTCCTTGTTGGTAAGGCTCGCTTGATGGGGGCTATTCTACTGACAACTTGACGTTCAGTGCGACCGGAAAGTCATACAAAATGCTGATATTTGCCAGAGATTGATAATCATATTCAAACCAGCATTAATGCATGTACGAAAGCTTTGAAATAGTAACTAACAGTCTTAGACCAATTTAGAATTTAAAAAATGTACTCAACAATAATTGTTTGGTAACAAAAGTAAAATTTTAATAAAGCACCTCAAAAGTGCATGTCTATACGTAGCTTTCAGTCCAGCTAGTCTATTATACGTCGATAAGCTACGTCTTATTTACTTACAGCCATTAGACGCCGTCTAATGACGTCCTGACCTTTCTGATCAGAGACGAGCTGTTTGTTCTGCAAAGTAAAAACGGTATCTTAGTTTTTTTAAACGATTGACCTTGCAACGAAAAGGACATTATCAATGGATGACAGGCAATAGAGTAAATTGGTGCAAATTTCAAACATTTGGTCACATTTTCCGAGAGTTTTCAAGGTCCAAAATAAAACAAATTTGGCGCCAACTTTTAGAAGCAAAACGATTTAATTTTGCTCTAAATTCTCAAGCAGCGGTAGCGGCTCATTTAATCGGTCCGACCATTTGTAAGAATAACCAACACCTTCTCATACAACAGCGCCATCAGATTACGTGATAAACAACACTCAGAAATGAATTGCAAAGGGACTGACAAAAAGGGGACAAAACAGCTGTTTATCCGACTACCTGAGCTTTGGAAAGGAAAATTAGAGTTTCAGTTTGCTCCACCGTACGGCAACCTTTACCCATCACAGTATGATTGTTTGAACTTGATACAATACATGTTCTTTCAGTGCTTGCTATTTCGCTCGTTCTATGTCAAATTGGTCAATGTTTTGGGGATTTACCGAGACTAAGCAATTGCGTTATTCAAAGGGAGGGTAGGTGTGGAAACGGCTGAACATTGATGCTGTTAACCTTCCTTTCAAACGATTTGGCCTGCAGCAAATTATGGAGTACACTATGAGCGGGAGTCATGCAAAATGCCAAAATATGCGATAATCGTTCGCAACCTAGCATTAGGTAGGGTTGTAATAATAATGATAATTTTCGTACAGCCTTATCTCTAGCCATTGCAATCACGTCAGGATACCGGCTTTTAGTGAGATTCTTTTCGACCGCTTATAAAAGCACATTATGTGAAGTATGACTACACTGGTTTTCACTGCCATTATAAATGCAGACATATTCTGTATAAAACATGCACGAAAAGATCCGTTCTTGTACTCGTATGGTAGAAAATAACGCCTCCTTGAAACTGTATACTTAAGGGAAGGTTATACTTTGGTTAATCAAATAGTTGACCTTTGTATAGGCATAAAATTTAACGACGTTGTAGTTTGCTACCAAATGAGTACAAAAAAGAATATTTTTGTGTATGTTTCATACAAAATACATCCACATTTAAAAGGCCAGTGAAAATCAATGAGTTGAATGTATACGTACGTAATCATTTTTGCCGTACCCTTTTCGTAACCGGTTACAAACAAAGTCAGCATTCTGAAGTGACTGAAATATATTCAGATTAAGTTGTTTGATAATCAGTGTTACAATCCTACTTACTGTCGGTTTGCGAGTGATTATCAATCTCTTGGAAAATTGGGGCATTCTGCATGACTTTCCGCCCGTAGTGTAGGTTCTACGAACCGCACACTTCGTCTTCCTAGTGCTACTGACGACTCCAGGTAAGATGTGATTTACGTGAGTAAGCGTTATAACCCATGTGAATAACGCAAAATATGTCCAACTAATGACCGTGGCCTTGAGCATGAGGAGACGCGTTCGCTGGGACAAGAACTTAATTCGCCTGAAGTTTGGAATTCCAACTCAAACGCATCCTCAGAGACGGCGCCCGATGAGGGTATTTAATACACACAGAGTTGCAGTATTTATCGTACGCAATCGCAAGGCTACTGCATATCTACGACAACTGACGGCTCCCCCCTCGTCTAGGATGATTATCCTCTGGAGCGCTAATTGCTTGGCGGGCGGCATGCAAATCGGTATCTGCTGAAATTTCATCACTAGTGTTGGAGATTGGCCTGGTGATTGTCCGGCCATCCAGCTCACCGGAATCAGCTTTAGAAAATGAGTTTGCCTCTGCGCTTTCCGAGTGGCTGATTGCTTTGGCCATATCAAGCCTCATCAACCAATATTGTTTGGGGGGTTTAATTGCATTTGTTAATATACCGGGTCCTGTAAACAACGATTCGAGAGGGAATTCGATAGGGATGGAAGATTTTTTGATGCAAGCATGCAAATATCCTTATTGTCCCTGTGTATCAGTTTAGTACTTAATCGGGCATATGAACAACGTTCGGCTTGGATGGGCTTTCAGTCTAGAAACTTAATCCAAATTCGCGCTCTGCCCTCCACCAACAGATGACTTCAATATCCCACAAATCTCGACATTTAAATCAGCAGTGTGGGATAGGCTATCGGTGCGTCGGATGTTTGCTTTTTAAATTCGTGCGGTTACTGCTACTGCGGATGCCACATCCCACCGTCAATTAAGCTTAATTTGAATTTCATCTATGGAAAAATAAATTTGAATAAAAAATAATTCTTCAAATTAATCAAATAAAGTAATAAATTTAAAAGATAACACGGTTACCATTACAACTGTTCCAGTATTACAGAATTCTGGGGTTGTGCTTTCCGTGGTGGTACCTATAATAGACTATTATCAAAATATTTCTTCGTGCCCCCCAATTACCTATAATGATTACGATATAAATTAATACATCGAATGTTTAGAGTTAAAAATGCATTTTGTTGTAATGGGAAGTCCCTCTCACAGAAAAAATCTACGGTCATCATTTAGAACATAGACATACCAACGGTACGCTTGTAGTATGGGCCCGCAATACTTCTTTTCAAGTCTCTCGGGAACATGGTGCGCAGTTGAAATAAGCATAACTGCGCAACACGTTCTTCAATTAAAATCGGCAAATATTAAAAAAAAACTAGTATGCCAATGGAGTTCAATGCGTTTATTTGGAGTTATTTCCCCGATCATATCTTGCACGCTTTCGATAATATAACGTTCTTTTCTATCGTGGTGATCTACATACAAATTTCTCCACATAGTCTGGAAATGATTATGTAAACATTCACTCAAACACTACTAGCTTGCATTTTCGCATCAAAAACACTGTGTATATGTTCAGGTGTGACCCCTAACCGAGCCGCTTGGTAGAGGTGCTAAACCAGCACGGGGGCCAACTCAGGGTACGGCATGTATTATTCGGCCTGCGTTCCGATAACACATTGAAAGGGGCGTAATGGCACGCATAATGGCGGCTTCGGCCACGTCAGCTACATGTGCCCGATCCCGTCTTCGGTCTTCTTCACTTTATTTTGACACCGGGCTCAGGTGGCTGAGGGAAGAGCGAGTGCGGTAGATGCAACGCAAGCCTACTATCAGCTTGCTAAAGCTTAGCGCGGTGGACAGTGTGCATCCGCTCACGCAACTCGGCTTACAATGACTAGAAACGTCTTCAGAGGCAAAATACTTCTTAAGTGGGACCATAATATCCGCAATTATACAATATTATCTCAGTCAAATGTCTGTCCGTTGTTTGTCTTGGCACAATGAGTTTTTGGCTAAGGCTGTCTTCTTGGAGTGTTGAGTGTAGTTTTCTTTAAATCATTCTTCAAAGGAAAGCGTTATTGCGGTTACTGCCAAAGTATTTATGGAATTCGACGACTAAAGCTATGGCAGGGCTAATGCTCACATTCTGAATTCTGTTTTTTTAAGAAAAACGTAGATTTTGGCAACTTGTTTTGCGCCCCAAAGTCGCAAGTTTTCGGTTGGCAAATTTTGCTAATGGTTATTCTTCCTCCTTCCCATCAATGACTTTTACAAGAAAAATAGAAGCAAATGCGTATTAACCTAGCCTGCATTTTGTTTGTGATTGCAATTCTGCCATACGCTAACTGGTGCAGACTCTTCCTGTGACTTTTGTTTTTGTTAAATTAAAAAGATGTTTCGCTACTTGCCATGCTCGAGGAATGTGATTCTGTTCGCAGCTGTAAAACGGAGATTAACGTTGGGCTAACTTGGCCGCACAGTATCGCGGTTTATTCAACGGCTATGTGCTTTGACCACTGTCACAAATGAAACTCAATCTCATTGGGCTAGGTTCGAGGCCACTGGACTCGAATGTGGTAGACGAGGGGCAGTTGTGTATTTGGGCACAACAGCAGTGTAAAGCCAGTAACCTAAGAAAACGTGAATGGGAAATTAGGTTTAAAGCGATTACAAACCTTTAAAAAGTGTGCTGCTAGACCAAAACGTCTCCAAACGGCGAAACGTACACGTTAGGAGTTTACTTCCAAATCTAAAAGCTGAGTCAAGGTATTTATTTCAGGAATTGTTTGGTACAGGGTATGGATATAACTGACTATAAAAATAATTTACATGTTCAGCAAGGTGCACAGTGCGTACTTAATATATGCTAAGAAGCATAACAACTTCCGACAAAAAATGTGAAGGGTCAACTAAGGCAGCACTTTGTGGGCTGATTATTGAAAGTAATGTTTGCTTGTTCTAGTAATGGAAAATATACATTGTGTGGTATTTTCTTTGGGATTTTTGTCTTCGCATGACTGCTTGTTTTATATTCTTGCACAGTTTATAAAAGACGTTTTTTTAGAATGCGCCGTCAATTAGCTCAAATTCCACCTGGTGTTCTTGGATAAGGATAGTCGAATACAATTGAATAATTTGGTTTTCGACTTTAGATGACACAACTTTGCTGAATCAAATTTCGATGACAACTGAGTTGATGATACATACAATAAACTATTTCAGATGCCGAAGCAAAAATCACGAGCCTCATACGACTGCGCGAGCAACTATTGCGAACTCAACTGTTTTTCATGTGCTCTAAAGGAATGTGAAAGTTATATTGATAAAGATGGAGTTTTGCACCATTTGAGTGAAACAGAGATGGGCCCATTTATTATTAGTTTTAGAAGTAGGCCAATTCTGCATCCGAATATAAGCAAGGCACCAATGCTTACAACAGCTGGAACAACGCTTAACGCTTAAAAATACATATGCAGCAGCCATTGCTGCACGGATAAGGTTTTGCAGACTGAACAGTTTTTGGTAAGGGAGTCATGTACTACACGGCTTGACGAAAATATAAAATGTGCACAACAGGTTTCTGTTAAGTTATAAAGTATCTGTGGCATGGTAAGTTTGATTAGCACCAACGGAGCACTTCAACTGCTCAATCAAGCTCAACTTACACGTCATTGGGCGACTAATGCATATGGGATATACAACCCGGCCTTTCACAAATATGTTATCATCAGTTATTTCGCATGATGTTTTTCTTCAAACTAAAAAATTCTCATATTTTTGTTAACACATGCAACATTTTCCATTTAACAGTAAGTATTTTAGGACACCAAGCCCGTTGGACGGTTTAAGAAAGTGGCGGACTTTTGAATAGGCAATACTAAAGACAAATCGAACGTTTTATATCAACAGAACATATTATGCTCGATATGGACCCACTTGATAGTCATTTGTTTCGTCCTCTACGATGAAAAAATTGAAACAATTACACTTGTGAGAATATTCACGAAACAGGCCAGGTTTATACTATATGTATATATATGCTATAGTCGTTTTTATTTACTTTATTGTTGTTTTGATTACGTATGGATAAATAGTAAAGGCAGTTTTGAAAACTTTAATTAGCTATATATGAGCTCAGCACGACGTGGGCTCCCAGGGGCAATTTATAAGTTTCTTCAAAAAAAAACATTTCCTTCTCATAAACTAAGGATAATGAAGGAGCAATATGCGTTCTATTTACACTCAGCAAGACTAAATTTCAAACTAACCTTATTCTTTTTACAATTCATACTGCGATGGGAAAAATATGACTTGCATTCCAACGCGATCTCTCAATTCGTACTATGTATCCGAACTGGAAAAATGAGAGGCCTGACTTGAATATCTTCAAATGCATTTGCGTTGAAATCCATTGAATGAAGATTTGAATTTCCTCCAGGTTTCTGCTAACCATCTAGGTTGATTACTATGCGGAAATTGTCATCGTATGATTCCGCTTCACAGATCTGCTCCAAAGTTCTTTACCAAAACTTTGCAGGGGCTTACTGGCGGTGGAGGGAATAATTGATGAGCCAAAGATTTCAGAGCGAATTATGAATCCGTCATTTGAAGTCCACTGGAGCCAACAAACCAGAAAGAAACAAATTGTCACTCGGCTTGGTTTGTGTGTTCCTGCGATCAGCTGCGCAAATACCGGGTAAACGGTGGAGAGTGGTAAACGTATCGGTGAATGACGAGCCTCCTATTCGCATCACTCAAAAACCCTACCCAGTCTTCCTTCCGATACCACCAGGCCCAGGTAGGTGAGGAAAGAGAGAGTGAGACAAATGCTCGCAAGTCTATTTTCACTATAATCCAGCGCAAGTCCCCGTCCCTGTGCCACCCTGTTGTGGAGCAAACGGTGGACATCGTCGAACTCGACGGTTGAACTGCTACCTACGATAACTATGGTAGAAGAAAAAGCCTCGTCCATTCGTTGGAGTGAGGTTCTAAGCATTGCTCGCCAAATGGCTCTCCTGTGTGCTGCCTACCAAGTCCCTATTTTTCACGTCACTGACCGGAATGTTGCGGGTAACAGGACGTTTTCTCCAGTCCTAATTCCTACGACGCGGATAATTGTAACAAGGGAGTCCTTAGATCTACGGACATCTAAGTCGGTCATCCACTAGAAGAAAGTACTGATCACGCTGACCGCTATACATTCCAACCCGCAGTCCACCATACCGAGTTTCAAGGACTAAACACAAACATCTTTCACCGGCGCCCTACGTCTTTTCCAACTTGTCCCTACATAATATCTCCGGACACATCCAACCATTCAAAATCGATGCGTCCCAATGCCGGTTGGATGTGAAGAAGTATTATTTCTCTAATCGAGTCATGAATGCGTGGAATAACCTAGCCGAGACGATTGTTATGTTCAAAATCTGTTGAGACATTCAAGCACCCACTTGATATCCAGATTCTGCAGTACAAGGTGGACTACGATGGGACTAATCAACGTCAATACTCCAGCTGACAATGCAACCCCGTCTGTATTAGCTGACTGTACTTTCTTTACATTTTTTCCTATGCTTGAATTGTTTATGTAAAAGGATAGGGTTTTAAAGGCGTAAGTGTATTTTTATTAAATGCGCTGACTGACACTGCCTGTTTGTGCTCATTTTACCTACTTTACTGTACAGGTGTGAAAATGCATGGTTGAAAACGAAAGTTTTCGAAGGTAATTTCTATTCTGGCGTTAATCCTTGATGAGTGAGACATGGCTTCTTCTTGCAAACATAGGTTTTTAGGAGAAACATGCTAACGCAGTTGCAGAGAGACATTATGTCGGGGGTTCTGCAACGATTTGCTGTAATTTAATTACCTATGACGCCTAAACAGATATCTCTTAATCAATCTCGGCGAGCAGAAATTTCCCTAGATTCGACTAGACTCCTTCCTGCTCTCAGAAATGCTCTCACTTCGTCAAAAATTAGCTTCCGGCGATTGATAATCGTGTGAATGACTAATCAGAACTATCTGTGCATAATGCTGTTTTCTAGAAAAGATTACAGTTCAGATGAATAAATTAAAGGAAAAAAGTGGGCCAACGCGAGGCAAATCCAACTTTTCTTGCTTTTACAAACTGCGGGGAAAAACGTATTTTTATGCGTGTTGTACTATCAAAAGAAAATTAATATAAGTCAGGAACGTTTTTTCTATGTTTTATCGGTGAACTGAACATTTTATTTTGCATTTATGAAAGCTAGGTAAATACAGCCATGAAAAATCGCATTGTTTTCGAGAAAGGAAGAGTGGATTCGAGTTAAAAGAATCTGTTTTGCAAATCTGTTACGTTTTGCGCCATGAAATTAAGTAATAAACTTGTGCAGCTCTACTTTGTTTCACCACAACAAAAATATGGATCGTAAATAAACATATACATGAACACCTACAACATGCCATCCCTTTTCTCTGTCACGCCGTCCACGAACGATTTCCAAACAATTTATATCTTCATTTGATTACGAGCGAATACGGAAACTTTCAGCAGAAGGAGTACCGCGTGAGTCGTTAGCAAGTATTTTTAATATAAGTGAGGTCGTTCTGTGACGCAGTATTAGTGACAGATCTGTGGCCAGAAACAAGTAGAGTGGACTAAAACGGTCCACAAGTAAGCAAGAAATCGATTTCATTCACCCTACACTCAAAGTTAGCAATATATGCCAATTGAGCCTATTCACAGGAAACATCTGCCGGTGTCCTCTAGGAGGAGGATTGGGAAAAGAATTCAGGAAGTTGAACTGCATCAGGAAAAGGCCGGAGTCAAGCCGTGTTTAAGTAGAAAACTTACTACAGAAGGTTTTTCATTTGCTAAAAAGTACACTCATTACCGGCCTTCCTCCTGAAAGAGCATTTACCTTTGCGATGATGACTTGTTTTTAGATAAACCTGTGAAGTTAACCTTGCTTTTACTGATGGGGGTTCTCAGGAAACAACGATAGGGGGAAATTGTGTATTAAGCCATAAATGTATGCTTGTTTTAATATACTAGATAACTCCGAATTCAACGACATGGCATACAACGTAGCCAAAGGCAACGTGATCCCATAAAGAAAATGCTGCATGTCTATTTGAGGGCTGAACCAGGTACCTGATCAGGGAACGGATTGGACAATTAGCATTCACTAAGGCTACCAAGACTTCTCCCCGCGAAACCGCTTTTACTGTCATTTTCACACCATAGGAGCGCGCTTACATCAACCTGGTGTGCGGTGGTGAACGGAGATATATCCTATCGACACCCTCTCTAGGCAGTGACAGCATGGCACTCATTGACCAAGGTTCACAGATCGCTAACGAAACTCACTCTTCTCGTTTTTGCCTTGTGGTTCATTTTCGAGACCCGCCAGCAGCCGCAGAGCGGCTAGTAGTCTAGACAGATAGCATTGCCGACAAAGACAAGGGAGACTAGAATGGCCATTTCTGGTTCATTAGCCGTCATCAGCAAGGCAAAGAGCCTTTGGCTCAATGTCGAGAGCGTTAGACGTAGGTCCGAGCCTTGACTGATGACGGCCAACGAGCCAGAAATGACCATTCCACTCGTCCTTGGCTGTGACGGCAATGCTATCTGTCCAGTAACAGCATGCCCCGTAGTGTATTCTCACTCCAAATATTTTTCTAGTCGAGGATTCTGATGACTAACATAAATCTCTCGTCGGACTAAGGATACCGCACTTATCTACTAAACCTCGGAAAATGAAGCATCGGTCAGGTCAAGCCTATGACAAGGAATGTGTGGGGTAGGCAGAGCTAAATCACGGGATTGAAAATGCTATCTTATCTGAGGGTGAGTTCGTAAATTCCAAGAATTTCCTTCCAGCTTGAACATTTGCATATAACTATCAAACTAAATGATAGACACAAATTACGTATCTTCATTAAAATCTGCTTTTTGCAGGTAATTTAAACGACGATGAAAGGAGGCATGCATATATTTGTTTGTACTGCTGCCACAACGGACACACTGACAGCATACATACTGTGCTGAATTTATAGACTGTATATCTCCCGTAGTATGCTGCTACCGCAAAAGTTAACCACCAGATGGGCACGCATTGGTGTTTTGTAAAGTCTACGTTAATGGACTGGCTTTCCCTCTAGTTTTGAAGATTTATACTTTTTATGAGATAGCTGACCTGAACTGTCTTCCACGGGAAAGTCAGCAAAGCGCAATGACCTAGGTGCGGCTAAGGATACCGCAATTATCTACTCAACCTCGGGCAATAAATAATTGGTCAGTTCAAGACTGCAAATAAAACTGCGTGGTTCAGGCAGATATAGAGCATGGGAGCAAAGGTGTCTTCTAGTGTGAATGTGAGTGCCGTAAATTCAAGGAAACTCATTTTAGTGTAAACTTTTTGCATATACGTATTAAGCTGAACGCTAGAAGTAATTACGTGCCTTCAACGAAATCTGCTTTTTCTGGGCAGTTTGAAAGATGAGTGTTTTTTAATATAAAGAGGAGGTATTTCTCTGTTCGTTTATACGGTTGCCGCAACGTTAGACAGTGATAAAGCATGAAAGTGAATGTGCCTTCTAATTTGAATGCGAGACCGTAAATTCAAAGCATTTCCTTCTAATGTGAGCTTTTCGCATAAACAGTATGTGACTGCCCTCATGCAATGCCGTGTTCGAAATTTAACTGAGTAGTTTAGCGGTTAGTTAGTCTTCTCATTCTGATTTCTTAATTAGAGCTGAGGCTGAGAAAACGTACGAATTAGGAACGCTGCATGTACAATCTTGTTTATTTGAGGAAAACAGGCAGAAATTTGGGGAAATTGGAGGTTGCTGAGTATCCAATCTATCTCCTATGCCATTAACTAGCACAGAACAAAACTTCTAATTTTGTGTGCTATGCATTAATAAAAGCAAGAAGGGTTTCAAAGAAATCCCTCTGGAAAGGAAAAGTATGATGTTAATAAACGGAAATCAGATGAAGGCAAATGTGACGAATCTCAGTGCTACACTAAACAA